>VXAD01004197.1:909729-932170 GCA_013399195.1 Dicrurus megarhynchus | reverse complement strand
AAAAATTAAAAAAAAAAAGAAAAAAGATAGCACAATATAACCCAGTCACACTGGCTAGGGATAGTGAGTTAGCACCTTCATGGCAAGAACCATGTTTAAACAGTGTAATCAGGGCCTTCATTTTTTGTCAGCCAAAACTGTTTGTGTGTGCATGTGTGCGTGTGTGTTCTCTGCGTGTGCATATGTATGTGCGCATGGGCGCATGTCCGTATTTGTATGTATCTATGGAGATAAAAAAGAAAAAAAAAGAAAAAAAAAGAAAGAAAGAAAGAAAGAAAGAAAGAAAGAAAGAAAGAAAGAAAGAAAGAAAGAAAGAAAAAAAAAGCCCCTTCCTCTGTTGAATAGATATCAACATACATGCTTATAGCTAAGTTTTCTATCTAATTTATTCCACAATATTTAGATTGCATAGTACAGCTAATGGGTTATATATTTATGTACTTTTTATACAACACATTTTTTACAGACTTGTTTGCAATTTGCAAAAAAAAAAGATTAAAAAAATATAATTGGTTAAACACTAAATTTGTCACTAAAATGTTCTGTAAAATATCAAGGCTTTCTGATTTAAATTATTTGCAGAAGTTTCTTGGGTTTTTTGTATTTTCTTCCTGGGGAAAGGGAGGGATACCAAATGCTAGTAGGAAAATTATCAAAAAAAAAAAAGATGCACAACTAATTTATAACTTAAATGAAGTTCCTGGCCCTGCTCATTTGAAGCATGTGGCAGAATTTCTGTTGATTTTTCTAGAAGCAGAGCCAGCCTTTGGAACAGCAGGAGCAGGGACACAGTTTGTGAGAGTTGTTGAGGACAGTACCATTTAGTTCATTGGTCTTTGTACTTGGCCTTAAAATTGGATGCCCCAGAACTCTTATTCATATCATTAGATGTCCCAGAATGGTTACTCATGTCGGGCCCTTTGATGTCTACTGGTCTCCTTACAAGATCAATAAAACTACTTGCATGAGTAAAGGTGCACCAGGGCAAATCACAGGCTCCTTCTGCCACGGGCATTGTCAAGGGAAAGGATTCAGAATGAATGGCACCACAGCCAAAACTGTTTAATCAAATCATTTAAATGAGGCTGTTTGCATCATGGTGGATCTCTGAACATAGTGGTAAGGGAAATAGGTGAGATGGCTCACATTGATAAAAATTATTCTCAACAGTGATTAGTTAGTACTGGAGACCTGAAATCCCAGAACCTTCCCCTAGATGACAATGGCAAAACTCCCATTGGCTGCTAGCAAAGTAGGTTAGGCTCATGGTTTTTCTGGCTAAAGGAGAAAGAGCCTTTAAAAAATAATTCTGATCCTCAGTTTGAAAGCAGATTTAATGTGGTGAATAGAGACTGGCCTGAAAAACGTGAAAATAGCCTGAGACAACTTCCAAGTAGGGAGAGAAAATAGGATTTTAGATATTGTGAGCATGTTTCATGATAGCTACACCAAAAACAGAAAAAGTTTTCAAATCAAGAAGTAACTGTTCCCAAGCCCTACTTTATAGCTTTCACTTGTGTATGTATACTCATCACAAATTTTAAAGATTTCTCCCTCCAATCTCTAGAATCAGTCATGGGGTTTTGATTTGTGGTCAGAGTTATTTAAAGTAGGGGGAAATGAAAAAATGTACAATAGAGTAAAATAAGAAATTGGGATGTTAATCAAGACTGACTGATTCCAGCAAAACACCCCATCCCTGATAATTTGATTTAATTAAATCTGCATGTACTTAAAATAGCATTAGAAATTGTTACCATATTTAAGCAGTTGTTCTAGGGCATGCAGCCTCAAAAATTACTTTTCCTTTCAGGTATGATTGTACCAAAAAAAAAGAAAGGCTCTTAACTACTAACACATTCCTTTCCACATAACCTACTTACTGTTTATATTGAAAATACATTTTCAGTATATACTTAATCACAGAAATGTATTTGTTTAGTACCTCCACAATCTTCTTGCTTGAGAGTTGACCACATTTGGTTGTCTTTCCCCATCTCCATGTCAGATGCTCACTGGATACAATGCCTAAGAAACTGGCATAAGTGCATGCTAGGATGTTTCTTTGGGAGGGCTGAGTGTATTTGTATTCTTCAGATTTAGCAAAAGGAAATGCTTACAGATGCTTGCAATTATTGTGCACTCATATGGTCTAGTGCCCAAAACTGTAGAACTGAATGAAATGGGAGTTTTACCATTAACTTCAATAGAAGCAGTCTCTTACCAAATCACTGCAAAGTAGGGCTCCACTATATATACCTCCTTTCTTGTATTTAGTTGAGAATTAAGTCGTCAAGTTCATTTAACAGTGACACCACAAGACCATGTAGAGGCTAGCAGCAATATCTCTTAGTTAGAGAAGTTCAGGCATCTGTAAAGTCTATGTGCAAAATTTTAAATTTATGGACTATAGTTACTCATGTGGAATTGTGCCTTACTCTGTAAGCAATGCCATTGATTTTCAGAGGGTCTCCTTTCCTAGAAAGTTACCAGTCAACATCAACAAATTGAGCAAAATTCTATTTCTGAAGTGTAGGTAGATATGATGGAAATTATTAAGTTCCTTAAGTTAAACCTCATGTCAATAGTGTGCATCAGTATAGGAACCAGATGCTAATCCCCTTCCTTACACTGAAAAAAGTTTTACTCCCCCATATGCTCTCACTGCATTACATGTGGAGTAAAACATCTTCAGCATGAGTAAATAAAATCATAATTTGATCTTTTGTGAACAACTCAAAGCAAGGTTTTCATGGGCAGAAACAAGCAGCACTTCTGGGTTTTATAGCTATTTATTTTTTGAGATATAATGAATCTGTGTTAATTCTCAGTGGGTTTCTTTGTATTTAAATACTTTCAAAAACAATACATTGACAATGGGTTGAAGATATATATATACACATTATATATCGATTTTACATATAATGTATATATACATATCTTCAAAGTAATATGTATATATATAATCTAATATAATAAATTATATATATACATATTATATATGTCTACAGTATATATATACACACACAACTATATATATATGTATATACATATATATAAATTATGAAAGCCAAGATATTATGAAGCCTATTTTGTTTTTATCATTTTGTGTTTTGTTGTTGATATTATTATTATTGTTATTATTATTATTTTGCATACTACATGCAGTGCTTTAACCAATGTCTGTTCGGCTAATGTAATTAAAGTTGTTAATTTATAAGAGTACATTTCAACTATGTCAATGGTTTCTTAATATTTATTGTGTAGAAGGACTGGTATTTTTTTTATTTACATTATGTTTAAAGAGGTAACAGTTTGATATGTTCTCATTTGTTTATATTAGAAGTTATTTATTTTCACGGCATTCCGTCTGGTATTTTGATATTTGGAAGGCATGCTACCTATACTTTGTACAGTTAGTGGGCAGTATTCAGCAGCTCCCAGTAGATTTTTAGGCCCTTTATTAAGTAAAAGACCTATTTGGGCTTTTTATTTTAGATCTTTCCTATTGGTTTGCCAGGACCATTCAGTGCACTTACTGCCAGACACTCTGCCTGCGTGACCAATTTATTCCTACTGTATTTACCCAGGACAGAGGACCAAAACCACCTCTGGTGTAAGTCCAGTGACTTCAGTGAAGTTATACCAGAGATGAATTTGGCTCACAGAGAAAATGCTTGTGCAAATCAATGCAAAGAAAAGGCAGAAAGAAAGAGTCTTTGCATTTGGAATGGGATTTCAACGTGTTGAAAATGTTTGGATCAGCTATTACTTTATTTTACTTTGTTCTTTTTGTTATTTTGCTCTTTCTTATACAACAGCAGCAACAACACAAGTGAAATAAATAAAGGGAGTTTCACCAAGCCTTGTGTAATCGTTCCTTAATATGCATTCCTCATTGGGAAATTCGTGGGAACTTGGGAAAGAATACCTCTTTGGACTGAACAGTGCTACATCTTTCTCTTCAGTGTGAATATGTTAAATGGACATTTGAATTCACAGCCCAACAAGTAATGGAATTTTGGGTTGTTCACTTCTCCTTGTGAAACACATGGAGTACAAAAGCTAAAGCCAACTGCAACTTCCCTTTGCCTGCAGACTGTTAGGTCTTCAGCTACTATCACCACAGTTCCCTTGAAATAATACAGAACTAGATGCTTACACAGATAAAAGGAGAATTTTCACTACTGAGAAAAAAAAAATTAAAAATTGGAAGTCTGTCAGTTCACATGGGTTAGTTTATAAATTGATTGGTAGTCAGATGAAATGATCAGAGGCCTAATTACAAGCATCTGATTCCTGATCTGAGAGAGAAATTATCTGAATACCCTCATATTTAAAAGTAGAGCGAATTTATGAAAGGTTTTCACCAGTCATTGCATTCCTATGGTGATAAATGGACTTCTGCTACATTCCAGTGGGGCGAGAATTGGGAAACATAAAGTTGATCTTTAAACAGATTATTTGCATGGTGCTCAAGCATAGGCCACCACAGCTATCAGCAGGCCTTTAAATAATTAGGCACTGAAAGCCTTTCTACAAAGGCTGAAGAACTGAATTGGTTTCCTATTACTGAAAATATATTTTTAAAAAAAAAATCAATTCAATCAGTGCTAGAGGAAGTCTTTGTTTCACATAGAACTAAGACATATTTGAATACTTGCTTTCTTCCCTTCAGTACGATCATTATTCTTACAGCTGGACTAAATGATCTTAAAGGTCTTTCCAACCTAGATGATTCTATGATTATTACTGCCAGCAAAGACAAATCCAACTGGATTTGGAAGTTGCTCTAAGAGAATAAAACCGTAAGGGTTACTTGATTCCAACTGCTAGTGTATTAACCTGGTACAACTGAAGCTTACACTTCAGGTGTAAAACAGGGAGCTATCCTTTCTCTGTCATGACACAGAGTGCAGTACTAGATAGTGCAATCCAGATGTTTTCCATTTTCTCCAGCCATTTCCTTTTTACTTTAAGAATGCTGTTGAGAACTGTTGCTATCGTACAAGCTTGTTGAAATGCTCCATCTGAAAAGAACAGTGGAGAACTAAGAGCTGCCTTTTGCACAGGTGGAACAATCTGCTAATACTGAAAAAAACTATCCTAAACAAATTAGACCAAGTTAATAACATACAAAGGCAGATAACACCAAATTACTCAGGTAAACAGATACATGGATAGTTTCTACTCAGTGTGGATTTCTTACCTTAAAGGAGCATCTTCACATTGCTGCTTGGGCTATTGAGTCACTGGGTTAGTTTCAGTGCATATCACAATTCTTTCCATGCTTGTCACCGGGCTAACAGAGTCAGAGTTCTATGGCTGCCCTCAGTGATTCATTGTCTGTCTCCTGGAAATACAAACACAGTCTGATTTGAAGTACTGCCTAGGGGTAAGAGTGACTGTCCTCCCTTACGCTGCTGATAAAAATATAGCACAGTGATCAAGTCCATGGCTTGCAAATACCTGCTGCCCAGCTTCTATGACCTCTGGGTGGTTCACGGTTTCAAAAGAGTTGTATCACACAATGTCACCGTATGATCTCATCTCTCCTGTCTACTGTTGTTTCTCATCAGCTTTGCTAGAATTTCATTGACTGGGAAAATAGTGCAGAAAGTCATTGTCTTCTAGAGAATCCCAAATACTCTCTGCAAGACAGAGTTAAGTGAACAATGAGGCTTCCCCTTCCCCTCCAACAGCCAGCGACTCTGAGCACCCAAAGTGAAAGGGTTGGGAGAAAGGTCCACATGACTAGACAGTATCTGTGTCTTTGTCTTATGAGGAGTGTGAGAGGGAATGGGTTTGTCTTTGAACGGCGGACACAGGGGCAAATTCAATCCATTTTTGTGAGACCCCACCTAGAGTGCTGTGTTCAGCTCTGGGGGTTTCAGCATAAGAAAGACATGGACCTGCTGGAGTAAGTCCAGTGGAGGGTCACGAAGATGATCAGAGATGGAGCACCTCTCCTACAAAGACAGTCCGAGAGAGCTGGAGTTTTTCAACCTGGAGAAAAGAAAGCTCCTGGGAGACCTTAAAGCAGCCTTCCAGTACATAAAAGGGGCTACAAGAGAGCTGGAGAGGACTTTTTACAAGAGCCTGTAGTGACAAGACAAGGGGGAATGGCTTCAAACTAAACAGGGTAGACTTAGATCAGATGACATAAATAAATTCTTCATTTTGAGGGTGGTGAGACACTGGCACAGGATGCCCAGAGAAGCTGTGGATGCTCCATCCCTGGAAGTGTTCAAGACCAGGTCAGATGGGGCTCTGAGCACCCTGGTCTACTGAAAGGTGTTCCTGCCCATGACAGGGAACTAGATGATCTTTAGGGTTCCTTCAAACCCAGGCCATTCTACAATTCTATGCATTATTTAATATATCTCATACAGTTTCTATTACATGAGAAAATGACTGTTTCTGAGAAGATAGAAATGTATATCAACAGAGTTATGGCTTCCAGAATGTCATATAACAGCAGACAAAACCAACATAGCAGCTTCATTCAAACAAGAAGAACATTCAGAGGAAAGTTGGCAAGAGATACTAGTAGAGATCCCTAGAGGGGCTCTTGAACAGACTGCTCCTCCCAACTTAGACACATTCTTAGAAGAATGCCTCTTATGGCTGAGTCAGGATGCTGTTGGCTTGATCTTAATGAAGGCAGATGGGTGTTACAGACCTGGGTGGCTTCACTGAAAGCAAAATGAAGTTCTATTTTCCAAGATCACTGAGTATAAAAGAGCAGATAGTAAGGTGGTACAAAACACATGCACTTTATTGAACTGCATATGAGAGTGATCAGAGTTGAATACCTTTGAAAAATGTGAAGATAACTGAAATCAGGGTAGAGGTAAAAAAATTCCAGTTACAGAATGCAATTTCACAGGGTCTTTCTACTGAAGGAGCCCATTCAAAAATTTAAATCTTAGTTCTCAGCTGAGCTGCATGTCTTCTTCACTGACAAAGGGTCATGCCAGTCTCAGAAGTGGCACAATTCAGGAAGAAGATACAGCACCAGTTTCAGACATCAGATACTCATCGCTTTTGCCACCAGGAGAGTATACAGAGGCCACAAAGCTATCTGAGTCTGGGCAGTCAGACTGGTTAACAAGTGACATATCATACTATTTCTTTTTTTTTTTTTTTAAATTTCTAGCAGATGACACAACCCTCAGAAGCATTTCAGGCCCTTCTCTGCAATGGCAAACTACCTTCGTATGAATCAGGTTCAAATTTGGCATGCTTTCAGATGCATACCTTTTCATGCAAATCCTACTCCTTTCTCACGCTTTCAGTGAGCAGCCTGGTCATTTGTACACAGCTGTTGTGGTGAAATTGTCTCTAGGTTTAGGCTTCAGGCTTTGCTCCTCCATGCCTATTTCTATATCCTAAGAAAGTACCCTCAGGCATAGGAGCTTTATGCCACCCCCACAGGTCTGGACAGGAAGATGACAGATCAGATAAATAAATTAATTATGTCAATAAATAAGAGACATTCTCTACGAATAGAAACTCCAAGTCCAAACAGGAGCAGCACAGTACTAGACCTGCCCTGCCAGTGACCTACCCAGGTACTGAGAGGGTCTGTAGCACCCAAGGAAAAGTAGAGGGACTGCAGAGAGCAAAATGCTGCAGCAGGGGAGAGTTTTCAATAACTCCCATGCAGTAACAATCACATCAGGTCATGATGCAGAGATTAATTTTTTTGCTGCCATAAATGGTGTCTTCAGGGAGCATCTAGACAAGAAGAAAAGAAGAAACTTCTATGCATAACCCAACTCAATAATCTATTATCATAATATTGTTCTGAAATAGGAAGAAGATAAGTTGTACTTGTCCATCTTTCTACCTACCTCTCCCACCACAGAAAAATAAACTGCAAAATCTTATGAAGACTTCAAGAAGCTAAAAGGGATGGCTAACAATTTCAAAGCAGTTTGCAGACTATTTAGGGACACTGCAGTAGAGTCACAGTACTGAAAAATAGCCCAAAAGTCAGTATGATGGGGCAATAGAAAAAAGTCATATTTGAGGAAAAATTGAACAGAACAGAAATGTTAGTAAGTAATTCTAAAAACAGATTAGATAAAATTGGAAAAGAATGGGAGAAGCCTTCAAAATCCATAATATCTAAGAATGAGCTAAAAGATCAAATAAGAAAAATGACAATAAGGATCAATGTGTGCTTGCTATGTGGAAAACCTGTTTCATTTCTATGAAGAAGTTCATGGACCCTGCCCGCCCCCCCCCCACCCCCCCCGCCCCACTGATATAGTCAGCTTGGATCTTCCAGGAGGAATTTACAAAGATACCCTACTCTTCCTACAGAAACCAACCTATCATGGAATAAAGAAGACAGCACACACACGAGTAATATTTTTAATTAAAACATGAAAGAAAAGGAGAGATGTCATTAGTGTCTGGCGCTGCATTAGGGACTGTGCTGTGAGCATGAAAATCTGAAAAAGGGAATGAAAAAAAGGCTGGTGGCATGGAGTTGTTGAAGAACTTTAAAAAATAATGAAACGGCAGCTGAATATCAGTAATCATAGAATCAAGGAATGGCTCATGTTGGAAGGGACCTTAAAAATCATCTAGTTCCTATCCCCCTGCCATAGGCAGGAATGCCATTCACTAGACCAGCTTATTCAAAGCCCCATCCAACCTGGCCTTGAACACTCGCACAGAAATGAGCTGCATGCTTAGAAATGAACTGTTCCTCAGGAAAGAGAGTTGAGCATTATAATGACCAGTGTGAGCTAAATGTACATCATCAGTAAGAAAAGTAAGCTGAACGTTTTATTAGACTGGTTGGTATAGCTGGAAAATGCAGACATGGTTTTGGGTATCAAAAGAGAATGGCAGACTTTAGGGTAAAACAGAAACTCTCATTTGGTAAGTGTCACAGACTGAACAGAATCATTTCTCTCAAGACATCTTGGGATGCTTGAAGTGTGTGGTAGGGGGTGGCTCAGACCTTGCCCTGGAGAGGTAGTGCCCTGCCCCCATACCCCCTGGCCCCACAGTGTCTGTCAAGCATGCACACTGAAGGCAGTCCCAGTCCCTGAGTGGCCCAGAGACCCTATGTCCCACGTGGGAGGAAGGCCCAGGATGGGCCAAAGTTGTAAGAAGCCTGACCGTGAGGCAAGGATGTTGTTCCTTAACGTTACCTTCATCTTGGAGTTTTCTATCCGTTACATCACTGGAACCCAGGAGTTGGTAGCTATGTCTGTCTTTCTGTATCTGTCCTGTCTGTTTTTTTCCCTTTCTTTTCCTTTAACTCTTTTCACAGAATGTAACATTGAATTGGTTAAAAGGCTTTTATGTTGAATGGGCTAAGTCTGTGCTGTGCTAAGTGTTTTATGTTATACTAAATAATTTGCCAAAGTTCCTTGATTTTCCATAGTTAGCTAGTAAACTTTTGTGTGATTTTTACCTCTTGGGAATATCTGGTCAGTATTTCTCCTTTGCGTTTACCCAGAGCAAAAGAACCTAGGTTTAACCCCTGGATTTAAGTGACTGGGGTGTAACAGTAGGTCAAGACAGCAATTAGGCCTCTCTTTTACTCTCTCTGAGTCCAGCTTACTCAAACTCTTCACATGCAATTTTTTAGAGGGACAGGGAGAGGGAAGAAAAATAAGACATACATTTTAGGTCATCACGTTTCTGATTGGAAAAGCTAATTGCTGATTCACAGTTAGTTATGTCACTTTTACCTCAGTAAAATAACCACACTTTCTCTGGTAGAATAACATGGTGGATCAGGTTATGAGAAAACACTGATCCTGTGTGGACAGAGAGAATTCACTGTACATCACAAGGCAAGAATACATTTATGCTGCAGCAAACCAGACAGTTTGGTTATCCTTCTAATGCAGCCAACGGCTTGGTGGTTTTGGGTTTTGTTGCTGTTGTTGTTTTTGTTTGTTTGTTTGTGTTTGGTTTTGTTTTTAAATATGTTTTTAAGATCCCTTCCTGTTAAACCACAAAACTGTATTATCCTCATTTTTGAGCAGCTACAGCCTGTGTTGGTTGTCTCTCAGCTTTCTTCAAAGGCCAGTCATATTTCCTTCAGGCTCAAGTCCTCCTCGCTGTTCCAATGAATCCCTGTGGAGACAGACCTGTGGGCATATGAGCCTATGAATGGCCAGGTTTGCCTTGCTGCATTCATGCAACAGCAGCAGAGATCATGCTGTTTACATTATTATTCCAGGCCTACACTTTCTAAAAAGAAAAGCGAGGGGGGAAGCAAGGCAAACTAAAATAAAGATGAGGCTAAAACCAAAACTAAACTAGTCTTCACAGCATTTCCACATAAATTGTTTTATAAAATCCTTTTTTTAATAAGAAAAAGGAGGGAACATGGACAGAAAAGGAGAAGTGGTTGTAACTTCAAAGATAGGAACACACTAGTGGGTAATAAATATTTATAAAATAAGACATGCATCAGCCTGCCACATACGCTTTCTGCAAAATGATATATGGATGACTAAAGTGTGATAAAGAAATGCAGAGTAAAGTAACACAGACCCTAAATTTAGACATGTGTAGACTTCTCCAAATGTTGCATTTTCAAGTATATTTTTTAAAAGGCAAGGAGAGAGGGGAAAGATGGTGTTTTTGTTTTGGTTTTTTTTTTCCCCCAAACTAAACACAACTGTTTTGTTTTGTGTCTTCATTTGTTCTTTGTTTCTTCCATTTTTTTAAAATTTGCCTCAACTTCCAGCCTTTGTTCCTTTGTGTTATAACACGTTGTTATTCTCAATATGAAAAAAGTTGTACTTTTAATGCCAAATTGCTTGATATATTTTATAAAAGAAAATGAAAGACAGACCTTTGACTGCAAGGAGATGTGGAAGTTTGCTTGGTGCCATAATGTGCTACATCCATAATTTTCAGTTAACCCCTTTCTCTGCCAACTCCTGCCTGTACACCCTTAGCAGCATATTTCCTGTCAAAGCAGCTGAACACACCACCCCTTCTGCAAAACTGAAGGGTACTGTTTTCATTTTCTTAGACTCTCCTCTGAGATCAAATTAAGGCTTTCCTGGTACATTTAGCAGAATGGTGACCAGATCTCTGTGCTAAAAGTTCTATGCCTCAAACCTGGTGCCCAAAGAACAACCTTGAATAGATCCTTATTTGTTTCTGATAGAAAAAGGAAGTTTTACTGTTATTAATAATTGTGATTCCTGCCATTCAAACATGGATTCTGAGCTGCTTTTTTTTTCTGAGGTATATGTTTGCCTTGCATAATGTGATCTTTTAGACCTGTAGCATGCTTATGCAATGCAAAAGGTCTGGCAGTGTTACCAGGGGCATGATTTGAAGAAGACAGGGTGGTGCAAGCAAACAGAGGCTTTAAAATGTAAAATGGCCTTCACTGGTTGCAGAATATGATGATGGTGTGTCAATAACTCCAATTATAACACCCTGTGCATTCTGGCTAAGTATGATGAAAGGCAGCTTTTTAACTTATAAAATGAGCACTTCTGCAACAGAAACAACTGTCAGACAAATATAGAACCCTGAAATGTCATTTTTATGCTCTTTTTTTTCAAAGTAATACTACAATTTAAAGTACAGCAGAACAAAATGACAGTTTTAAAGAGAAAAACAAGAGATTTTATTTTAAAGACTAGGTACAGGAGAAGTGAGTCAGACCTGATCTTAGCGACACCAGAAGAGATTTGGAGTTACTGCATTCCGATTACTTCTGATGTAGTCCAGTATGACTGAAATCAGGATTCAACAAACTCTGGAATAAACAAGGGCAGAAATATCCTTCATTCTGGAACACTTGAACACAGTCAAAAAAAAAAGAGATATAAAAAAGGTACATAAAGGAAAAAGTTACATAAAGTAAAAAGGTACATAAGTACAGCACAGAGCTCCTTGAGAAGCTGATGTCTTACCCAAGCTCTGGTATTTTCAGCCGATGTGAAGAGAGGCACAGCAGATCAGTTCTGTCTGTTGAATAAATTCCCTAATTTTGAATTCCCTGCAAGCATGTTCAGTGTGTGCTTGAAGAAAACTCTGGGGTGGAAGGAGCATATAAAGCTACTTATAATGCTCATCCTGGCAATGCTTGTATGTACTTTATCAGGCAAGAGAGTGAATAGGCAGGAAGTCAGAGAAGTATTCTAAGATATAGCAAGCAGAACAAGACAAGTTCTGATCTGGAAGTAAAGCTGCATATAAACTTACTTGGAAAACTACATGTGACCCTATTCCTTGTCTTGTAAACAAGGAGGCTATGGTGTTTCCATCAAAGGAAGTCTTTAATCTGCTAAGTTAGTTCTTGAAAAGTAAAGGATTTCTTGCTTTAGTGACTCATGCAAAGGGGGAAGGACACAAAACCAATGCATAGGTTGCCACTGAAAGATAGAAAACATTCTCTTAGGTACAAACATACTCTTTTCAATACCATACTTGACCAAGCTGAAATATAACATATAAATAATAAAAATGATGATTCAGTAAAATAGTTATATAGAATAACAAATTCACTGAATCATAATCCTTTAAGATTAGGAGTATTTGGCAAAACTTGTTTTGGAATGCTTTTGTGTGATATGGCATAAAAAGGAGAAATGGTAGAGATTGCAGCCACAAACAAAGCCCTTTGCTTTGATCCATGTGTGTTGCACATCCATTCCGAAAATGAAAGGCAAAGAAGTAGAGCCTGCTTTAATTTGCCTGCATTGCTTTAGCTTCCAGTGTCACCCGCCCTTTTATAACTGGGTAAAAAGATCTTTCTGCAGTGAGCAGGAATTACTTCTTTCTATTGCAGTTTTAATAACTGCTACACTTCACAAGAGGGTAAGTTCTTTACCTTTCCAATAATTGTATACTGCTTGTACCTTGTATCTCTAAATATGTTTTAATCAGTCCCCATAAAAATAAAAATCATCCTTTGTCATCAAATTTCGTAAGAACTGTTCTGGGCAGCAATGTTAACATTTTTCCTTACTCAGACTTCAAGAAATGGCTAGTCTAATAGGATCTAGAATTATGATAGGGATGCCTGATATTTGCAGTTCTATACTCACTATATTCTGCTCATCTCAGCTATGTGGCTTGTTACTCACTTTTTGACCTAAATTATTATGCAATCTTATTTCATGCTATTTAAAAATTACCTCATTTCACCTTGAATACTACTAAGTAATGACAGCTGAAGTAATTTCTTACATGGTTTGTACTTATATTTTGGAATGTATTCAGGTAACAGGCCATACCAATGTAGGGGTGTTATTATCTGACAAACTGTTGTGTGCTTGGATTAAGTCTGAACATCTGATTTGGACTTCTGAAACAATCACAGTTTTCAAGGGATAAGGAGTTACTGAAAAACATTTATAATGAATATAAAGATATTATTTCAGTATTGTTTAACATAGGGATTTATGATTTTTTTTTAACCAGAAATGTAAAGGTATTATTTCATATCCTCTAATAGAGAGATTGCAGAGAAAATGGTGAAAAAATTTATGTTTAATAGGATGGTACTGTTAATTACACACTAGAATTTAATCATGTAGGTTGTGAAAACATTTATTGTGAAGAGACACAATTATGAGTTGTCTCAATCCCAGAGGTAGTGGGATGAGACCTGCTGCCCTTGTCAAGTCTTTCTCCTAAGAATTCCCATTGAGCTAGGTACATGTTTCTCTGTCCCCTTGCTTCAATGGGACAGGATGGTTCCTAAGCCATTTTGCCATGTTTAGCAGCTACAGGTTCCCTACACATGGTGCTCAGGGTAAATACAAAGCCAGTCATGGGGGCAGAGGCAGCATGAGTTCCTTGGCATGTTGCTGGAGCAAGCCAGTCAATTCTAGTGATGGCAATACAGGGCATGCTCCATCCCTCTGGCATAAATCAGTGCTGAAAAATAAAAAGATGATAGCATGGATCAATGATTAGTATTTTAATCCCCAAGTGGCTTGTGGAAGGCAGAAGTCAACACCAATGGGCTAACAGAGATCGGGCTCTTCTGAACATGTAGGAGGGTTTCCTTGGCACTGGACAGAAAGTCTAGGAAGGGGAGAGAGGCCACATATGCAGTTGAACCCTCAGGAAACTGGCTGTCAGTATGCTAGAGGACAACAAGATTAATGCCCTTGGAGGATGGTTATTTGAGGACCTCGATGTGATCTGAATCACAACTGAAAAGTTCAGTGTGGTAGCAGTGACCTACGAGGTCTCTGTGGAGTTAGGTACAGAAATGCTCTGTGGTTACATAAGCCTCTATAGTGCAATATTGAGGCACTGCTGGCATTTGCAAAACCAGTACCTAGTCCTGGAGCCACACAAACTTTGAAGACTAAATTTCAGTGGCTGTCCAGGGAGCCCACGTAGCTGCCAGTGTGAAGCTTCTAGCTACATCAAGTTGCAAAGGGCAAGAGCTCAACAGGGCTTCACAAAATAGAGCCCTCCTAGCTGTTTAATTTTGCCATGGATATGATTAAAACTTCAATGCATAAAAGGTTCTGCTAGAAAAATCTTTATCCTGGTTAACCAGAGGCTAGAAAGTAATTTAGGACATCTAAAGTGTAGGAACAAGGAATTCCATAGCCGTTTCCTAAAAGGACTCGAATTTTCTCCAAGACAAGGCCTCTAGCAACAACTCAAAATGTGGCCATTTTTCCACAGGTCTCACTTGCTTCAACTTATTCAGTACTTACTTGAATCCAGAGTATGACAGCAAAGGGTCTGAGCAATCTCCATCCAAATTATTTACAACATGACTATACACAATCAGGTGAAAGCTTCTCTCATATTTATTTTTTTAAAAATGCCAAAGAGACACTCCAGTATTTTCCAGCCATACTACCTTTCATTATTATTTTGTAACTCCACAGAAGCAAAGTTTCACTGCATCTGGTAAATGTCTGTGGGGGCAGGATGACTCAGTCACTTAAATATGTAGCATGGTTTTCCCTGTTTCTGCATTACAGCAACACCCCAGTCTGTAACTCTGAGCAAGTCACAGGCTCTCTTTCAGAGGGTATTTAATGTGAAGTTCTCACTGCTTGCTAAGAAAGGTTCCATGGCACTTTTCACAAAAGTAGGGCTATTAACCTCCCTGACCCAACCATATTCCACTATTCATTAAGCACCATGGGAGGAAGAACTTGTTTAGTACTGACGGAGAAGGAAGAGTGCCACCCACTAAACCAAAAACATCACACTTAGCAGCAGCATGAGTACATACACACATAGACATTTGTATGTCTTTAGTATATATACACACAATGTATGTTAAACAGAAACCAAAGAGTAATCTGATGTGATAGTTATAATTCACAGTGTCTTAGATTAATCTGTTACATCGTTCAGTGGCAAAACTGACAAGATGTTACATGGTCATGTTTAGTCACATTAGGTGTGTTGTAAACCAAATACAGAATTTTCTCTGATGCAGTCTCAGCATCCAGGGAGAAATCACCAATCTATGACTGTAGCCTTAAACTGGTGAATTTACACCAGTAGAAAAATGCAGCGGAGGAATGAGGCCCACGTTATTTCTTCCATCCCACTGTTTCCTCTTTATGTTATGGCTGCTAAGAACAACTTTCCTGCTTGATATGTTTTTCTTTCTGCCAGCTGCCTCCTTAAATTAGCCTTTCTTATGTCATTTGGTAGTAAGGATCTTTGGGTTCATGTCAGGAGATGCATTTAACATACTTCTGATACTCCAGCATAAGCAGCTGTGACATGTGGGCAACTCTGAACATCCACAACCATCACCACCAATTATCCCCTTTATTAATCTGACCTTACAGTAGATACCCTGGGAGAATTTCAGTGTCAGTCTAACATTTCACAGCTTCCTATGTTTCATGACTATATATATGCTGTGTTTCACATTTCACTTGTTTGCTGCCCTCCCAAACACCAGCTTCTTAATATTAGCTGCTTCGGTAATAAGACATAAATCACTTTTTTATGGCTGCTGCACCATTTTTCTGCTAACAGCTGCCATATTGCATTAGGCTACATTATACACAATGAAGAACGACAGAGAGGTGGAGCACGACATGTGCAGCCTAACAAATTTATTATGCTGTTCAGTTGATAGGCCTATTCATCTTTCAACGCTGAGAGTACAGTAAGTCCTACTAACCCAAACTAACAGCACTCCAGGAAAATGTTAAGAATGTAGATTATATACAAATCAGTAAACTCCGATACTGTGTATTCAGCTTGGATAATCTACTTCTTGATAATGGAGCCAGTATATTTTAGGCATCTGTTACCCTTGGGGTGCTTTTATGGAAAGGCATTTATAATTCAATTTCCAAGCACAGCACAAAACTGTATTGAACAATGAAACTGTTTAGCTTGTGGTTATGTTTATACAGCTCAAACACACTCAGGACTTGTCTACACTGCAGGCTGTGGGGTGACACAGAGATACCACATCTTGGCTCAAATAGCTTATGGCTTCCTACTGCAAAATGAACATTCCCTAGACCCACATTTTGGAAGAAGGTAAGTACCCACCTAGAACAATGGAGGAAGACCCTAGGGTGTTAGAATTGATGCTCTCTCTTGCCTGCGAAGTCAAGCCTCATTCATGTGTGTTGGAGAGGTCATCCACAGTCTGAAGCATCCCATGTAATGTTTATCATTTCAGTGCAGCTGAGCTTCTTTGACACTAGCACATATTTTTTTAAATGGGCTGTAAAACCTGGCAAACGTGAAAACCTGTTTAAAAGCTCTGACCTCAAACCCATCAGGAGTTCTTATAGCTATTTTTATTGAATCCTGAAAATGAAATTTCCAAGTGGAATTCTCGCAACAGAAGAAACAGTCGTTTCTATAACAGAAAAAACTTAAGTAATTAAAATACGTAAATTTAGTTATAGTATAGATTATTTAGGTTATAGTAGTACAGACTATTGAGAATTTCATAGGTGGAACAAAGTTTTAAGAAGCTCTTAAAAGAAATACTGTTCTTCCTTTCCCATGCAAAGCCCCCTGCAGCTTCTGCAGTTACTGGGAGTTCCTTAAATCACAGTATTGAGACTCTGTATTTAAGGAATACACAAATTCAAATCTTTACAATTCTGACTTTTCCCTAATTATCTTTACAGCAGCATTCATAGTGTGGGGAATACAGTAAACCGTGTGGTAATGTTAATTATGTGCAAATGGCAATTGTAAGGGTTTTAATAGTGACCTCTGCAAGTAGAAACCTTATTGATCATTTCTATATGTATAATCACATAGTGCTGGCTAAAACATCAAAATCCTCGCCTGGCTTGTACCAAAGTCTATGTAAAACCTGGACTGGACTCCTGAGGAAAAAAATCATGTTTGGGTGCTTCTCAAAAAATGTTAAATGTTTCCCCTTTTCCCTCAATAAACTGAAATATTTAAAGTTGAACAATGATTCTGAATTATTTTATATAAGTATGAAGATGTCTGATTGAATCAAAAATTCATACAAAGCAATCCATGCTGATTTGTATTTAAAGCATCTGCAAAACAATGCTTAGAAAAAGACTTTAGCGGGTGTATTTTCTATCAAGATATCAGCACTATTGCATGGGTCCTCATTTCTTTTATGTTCTGAGACCTATGTACAACAGTCTTCTGTTAGTTCAAATGACTCTCTTTTTTGTTTGGTGGTGGGTTTGCTGCGTTTTTTGTTGTGGGTTTTTTTGTGTTGTTTGGTTTGGTTTTTTGGGTTTTTTTTGGTGGCTTGGTTGGTTTGGTGTTTTTAAATAGTCTGTAGACTTGGGAAGCTAGCAAGATCTGTTTGAAAATCCACAGTGCACCAAAGCACAGATTTTGTGCTTTCCATCTCTGTTACCAAGCTGCACAGATAGCCAAGATTTTCTTAAAAATAATGAAATTTTTTTCATGAGCCACCAATCATTTGTACACAGAGCTGAATAAGCAAGGGCCAGTACCACGTTACAATGTTTGGGTAGTATCTCAAAGGGGCTTTCTTCTAGTACATGGGAGTTAAAATTCTGAAAATTTAGATTTTTTGCTAAAACTCAGAAGCACATTGGACACGGCTATGTCTAGTCAGCTTTGCTGGCTGTGGTAAACAGTAAATGAGACCACATTTTTTGTTCTCTTCATCTTTAAAATTAAGTTCATATGAGCTTCACTGTGTACCAGCATACGTGCTCAGCAAATATGCAGTTACAGCTTGCCACTATATAGGGGTGTTATTACTCACTCCCTCAGTGCAGCCGTACAGGACCTAGCCACATTTTGCTTTGAAGAGGTTAATCTCCGAACCTTATGAAGTGTTTTGTGTGTTAATGGTCTCTGTTCAGTTCTGTATTGCTTTGAGATAGCCCAGCTTATGCATCTGTTTATTTGAACTCAGATTAGCTAATGCAGATGTTTATTTTTCCTTAACTAAAGCACTAAAACTTTTACTCTATATAGTTTTAATCATCAATTCCTAAGAAATTTTTTCAGCATAAGAACTTGGAAAAAGTTCTTCACTTTGAGTGGGAAGAATGAGATTATTTTATCCACATTTGGGTGTTATTGTTTTAAAAGTGGAAGAGAAATTACAAAATCTTGAGACCATTACATATGTGCAAAATTATTTATTTGATTTTTTAACCTAGTGAAATGCATGAATTTATTTCAATTTTGTTTAGATAAAACTTTCCCATGACACTATAGTCTATATATTTTAATTTGGTTTAGTGCCTGGATGCTTTGTATAAAGCCAAACCCAAAAAGTACATTCTCCAGCTATACCTAAGAAGATTGCTAGTTAACCACTTTTTAACCTTTCCAGTTCTATGTAAGGAAGCATCATCGGTCTCAAAAAGCTTGCTCTAATTTCCTTACAAGGAACAATCTTTATTACAGCGGAATGAAACTCTTGGGTCAAAAGAAACATTTTGAAATGTCAAGAGGGATCATATTGATGTTTTCAAACAGAAACTTTCTGGTTCTCATTTTGCAGTAAGGGTTTCTGTTGAAATTTACCTATATTTACCTTTAATCAATGTTAAAAAACATACATGAAATGTCTTCTGACCTGAAATGACATTTCTTTCAAATTTGTGTGTTGCTGTTTGGCAGTAAAACTGACAAATTTTAATTCTGGGTAGACTAAAAGAATTTTTTTATTGTTTTTGATTTTTTATTTGGTTAGCATACAAATACAAATTAATAAATCCTTTATACAATCCTATATTCTTCAGAAATAACTTGATCAACAAAACTGTCCTTTTATTTTTACACACATAAACACCAAGTAAACTTACTTGTTTTCACAGGGTTACTTCATACTTATGCAAGAGAAAAAGGAGCAAGATTTCCTGTCAAAATAGTAAAAAAAAAAAAAAGGTTAAAAAAAGGGAAGGAAAAGAAAAGTAAACCAGTGTAATAGAGCTGCATCTCTCCTGTGTGTTGCTCGACACCAGCTGAAACAAAACTGACTTGAGACTCTGCAGAAGCATAGTTTGGAAGCGAGAAAAATAAATTGAATCCTGCAGCAGTAGAGCAACTCCCCCAGACACCGCACTGGGAGAAATCAGGGGAGTTTCAAGGGGCTGTGGGTGGAAAAGAGGATTAAGAAGAGCCAGCGGGACTTGGCTGACCTTAGCTAACTTCCTGACCGCCACTTTTCCCCCCTGGGAGCTGGGCTCTGGTCGTGGGAACAACACCTGCCTTCCCCATCCCCATCTCCACAGGGGTTGCTGCCGCCCCACGGGTGCCTGGGGCCAGGAGCAACCACAGCAAGGGGAAAGCCTCCTGTGCTTCATCAACCCTGTTTCGGAGCCACAGGGAGGGGGTAGCAGTGGCGTGAAAAACATCTGAGGGATGGTGAGCAATGTGGTTCATTGCTGAAGATTTTTATACAACCCTGCTGAGCAAAGCACCCAGCCCCACTTCCTTGAGTAAGATCTCGGCTAATGGGGTTCCATGGACCCAAACCAGAGAGACAGCTCACAAACAGAAGCCACTGTCAACTTTAACTATGGCCTGTGCCCCAAGGTGTTTTGGGGTCACACAGGTGGCCAGCAGAAGTTAACCGCATGTCTAATGCAGTCATCTATGCCTATACCATTAGTATTTCCCTTACACTTAATGTTTAAAGCCATCAGCTACAGAAACTGAGAGGAGCTGAACAACATACACGAATGAATATTGAATACACTTTCTGTATCACACTGTATCTCTCACTGTAGTGCAGAGAACTACAGTAAGTTACAAACATATTTCAAGACGTGTTCTATGGACTAAAAATGCATCCACACTTGGGGCAACACCTGCACTTCTGTCAATTTCTATGCAGACAGATTTTAATCTATAGTGTTACTTGTGCACTCTTGAGCACATGTATGAGTCTGCACACATTTATCTAATGTGCACATTGGATATCCTTGAATTCCTGTTCAGAGGAAGATCATTTACCCAACAGTAGTGATAAATCACATACCACTAACACAGTGGTCATAAATGACCCAGTATCTATACAAAACACAGGCTAGTGACATCACCACTAGAGCAAATATTTTGGCCCTGCAAGGTTGATTGCAGGCCCAGGGCAAAAGATGAGGGGATTTCTGTTGAAGCACACTTCTTCTTTCTCAGCTGTCATTCCTCTTTTTTTTCCCTTCCAGTTTCCTCCTTTCTCCAGCTCGCTTTTTCCTTCCTCTGAATAATACAACTATTATATATTTTTCTATCATGCTAAGTCAAATTAACAGATCTATCTCATGACCATAGTCCATTACCACAGTCCTTTTTATATCTCTCTTGTGTAATATTCCTCTCATTTCTATGACTTACAGAAAGAATAATTATATTTGTTTGTTTGGGGGTTTTTTTTCAACAGGAAACTACTAGATTATTTGTCATCTTAGACAGGAAAGACTTGTAAATGTTTGGATAGAGGAGAATTAAAAATAGTATAGAAGTATTGTGTTATAATACACATATTCACACATATTTTGTATATGGCAGTATGAGTAGATTCATGAACTCCTCAGCTCTTAGGAGCTGTGGGTGCTACAGGTAGAGCAGATAAGGGGAGGAAGCTTGCTCCCACCCCACTTGTGCTAGTGGAAATCTGGATAAATTAGAAAGGAGATAACAGACTTCAAATGTGGACATGAAGAAATTACCCTAACCTTACACGGATCTTTGTTACTCACTATTTTTTTATTATGTGCTATAGATATAGCTCTTTTCTCTTAACATGTAGAACGCAATAATGCAAATAAGATACAGTCTGAAACATAGAGCTGTTCAGTATTGAATTCTACATGAAGGTACTAGAACTTGAAGTGGAAAATTATTAATGCAGAGAAAAACTGGACAGGTTGATGTCTGCAGATAAGTACAGGTTTTGAGATAAACAGTGAAGCAACTCATTGTCTGAAAAATCAGCAATGGGAGGGAAAGGTCTGTCTCTCAGAATATCAGATCCTGGTGGTTACTGCAATCCCTATTAGGTAAGTAAGATTTGGATCTGTCTAGAACTATACAAGAAGCAGGAGGAGAAAAGACCTCCATTCTGATTTTGATCTTGCATCTTGAGACGTGTCCATTTCAAGATTCTTTTACTTGATACCTTTCTCTTCACACCTGCTGCCCACTCCTCATCCTTGTAAGGGCAAAAGGTGGCAGAGGTAAGCACTTGTTTGTGGTCGTGCCTGGTTGCTGGGCCCCTGCTGCATGAGGGCATAGTTCACATAGGCTGTGGTCATAGGTCTGACCTGGAAGTGGTGCTTCCCTTGTAGAACAGGAGATCTTGACAAAAGTGAGTTGGGGAACTCCCAAAGTGAGCTGCACTAGGTGGTAGTTAGGCTAACGCCATAAAAATGAAAGATCTTTTTATGATCCTTTAGTGAGAAATAAAACTGCGAGTAAGTTGCCGAGATTGTTTGCAAGGCAGCTCCAATAAGATATCTCAATTTCCGTAACAACACGGAAACCTGCTGATTTATTGCAATGTGTTTTTAGAAACTTTGGGATGCTTCAGGTGGCTACAAGTAATACTGGAGCTTTAAGCAGCAAATGCTTGGATGAGCTCAAACATTCCGGGTTTTCTTGTGCTTAATATGTTGCATTGCTATCTTGATATGTAATGTCACAGATGGTAATATTAGTCATGAAAGAACAAAGAAGCCAAGTCCATAGACAAATTAAGGTGGTGGAGAGGCAGAGAGAAAGAAAGAGAGGGAGCAGTGAATGCCTACAGCGAACACATTTTATTTTAAAGATTCTTCATACACACTGAACACCTTCTCAAGATCTATGTGTTGGCAAGAGTAGCCATAGAAGGCTGTAAATCCTCAACCTGGCTTGTATCCACTGCAAAAAGTAGAGTAAGTAGTGTGGTGAAAACACTTGGAAGTGAATAGATGAACTTAATTTAACAATGGGCAGCTGTCCCACAAATTCCCATGCAAACCAGTGGTGGCTTCTTCCTTTTTTT
>VXAD01004197.1:781074-909703 GCA_013399195.1 Dicrurus megarhynchus | reverse complement strand
TTTTTTTTTTTTTTGTATTAACTACACAGCCGTTCTTCAACAAGAGGATTTAGAGTGTTTGCCTGTTATCTTCTTATCTTCTTTGCACCTTTCAAATGTCTTTTTTAACCATTTGTATACAGTCTACGTTATCTACCATGAAGAGCTTAAGGGAAACACTCAGATAAATTAAATTGAAATATGAAAAGAATAAGGCAGTGATTGAAGGCACGAGTTAACAGACGAGTTATAAAGCCCATGAAACTACATTTATTCTGTGGAGTTATGGGGGAACCTGTTCCAGCTCAGCACACAACATGCTCACTCAGGCTTTTGCTTGCTAAGTTAACTCTTTCCATGAACAGAGGAAGAGAAGCCCATGTTAAATGAGGTAGAGGACTTCCATGAAAGAAACACTCCTCTTGAGCAGTTTCTAAAGTCAAATCTGCAATACTATTTAAATAAATTCAAGTGTACAGCTGTACCAGTGATATTGCCCTTATCTATGAGTCACCTAAATGTTCAGGAGGACATTGAGAAATGTCCAAAGAGCTTTGAACTGATACAACTGAGAAATTTTGTCAAAGAGGAAGCAGATATTTCACCTGTAGTAAATGCAAACAGTTTGTCCAGAATTTCAGCTCAGAAACAGATTTCCCACTTTCCTTTTGCACTTGTTTGACTTCACGGAGTTTGAAGTATATATCATCACAATTTACAAGAGTTTGATAGCTGAACTCTTAAGAAGCAAGCACAGAAAAGGGTGGCTCACAGGTGTGAGTAAGGCAATACAAGAGAACAAATCTATTTTTAGGCTGAGATGTTGGGAAAATTTCCAACACTGATTTTATTTTGCTGTGAAATAGAGTCCTCAAATGAAGGGGTAGGTGCCTATTAGCCGAGATGGAAAGTTCTATATATTGAGAGTACACTTTCACTGGCAAGGAAATGCATCATTTAATAGGTCTTTTCCATTTCTATGACACCGTAACTTGGGGTTGTTCCAATGCGTAAAGTAAAAGGAAAAATAAAGTGAAATTCTGCATCCCTTTCATAAAGCACTTGACCTATCTTGGCATATACAGGCATATATATTGAAGCTATTTTGTTTTAAATATTTTACTATTTGGAAGGAGACTTGATCATTCTCTAGAGACTGGAGAATGCACTCCCCTTTAGAATGCAGAAATAATGGCAAGTGTTACCTTCTCCCTTTAATGCTGTTTATTTTATAATCCAGACTTGACAGTCTTGCTGCCCTGCTTGGATTTCCTTGAAAAAGAAACAGCAAAGTAAGTTGCATTGCACGTGATGATTTTGTAATCTTCCTCACATTTGTCATATGTCACTTTCATTCTCTGTATCCAATGCTTTTACATAGCCATAAAGCAGAAAGTCAGATTTTCATTTATTACTTTGTTTTATGCTATACATGAGGGGTAAGACAGAAACCTACAGTCACTCCTCTGCTATCACACTAACTTGAAAATACACAGAAATTTGGCCCATTCAAAGCTTTCAATTGAAAGTCCAGTGTGTGGCCAAACTTTCTCAGACTCAGTACTTTTATTAATATTTAGCAGAGACATATTTTAAAGAAATAAACTCAAAGGGTTTTGCATGGTTATAGTGATTGTTTCTGAGTGATTTTTGGGCAACATAAATGTGGTCTCAGCCTCTCTGAAAAACAAGAATACAGGACAATTAATCTTTGGTCAGCTGCAAATATATTGCAATTAGGTAACACAACATAAAAGTCCATTCCATGGGGTGTTTTTTCAACCTGCTAGATGCATAGGCACACAATTTGACTGTTCAAGACATTAACAGCAGAGGATCCCCTGCCTCCCAGCATTCTCTCTAATTGATGTAATCTGCACAGTTGGGCTAACTCCGATATATTTTCTCAGACCACCAATCTTGTTAAATGTAATTCAGCACTAAGAGGAAAAAGCATGAAGGACAACTCCTGCTCCAGGATAAACTTCAATCCTTGGACATCAATGTTCATTTCTATTTAGGATTATACTTCTTTCCAGTGAAAAGTTAGATTTTAGAATCTTACTTTTCAGAAGAACAAAATACTTAATTGCACATGGATAATATCCCTATTCTCCTTCACATTAAGATGTACAGTTTTTAACAACTGAATTCATACACACATCTAAAAGAGTTTTTATATATGGATATCCAAGCAGATTTTATGAAAATCTCTCAGGGGAAAAAAACAAGAAAAAATATGAGGACAAAAAAAAAAGTAACTGTAAAAAATAGGAGAGGGTTTTGACTACCTTGTGGTGTCAGAAGCATTTAGAGTGTTGATGGCCAGCTGACTGCTTAGCAGAGGTAAGTGGACATGGTTCTAGTACCATGGATGCCAAGCCCCATAATACTGTAAAACACTGTAGTTGGATATTTCAGTAAGTTCAAGAAACAGTCCTCCTGTAGTTTAAGAATGAATACTATGACAGTTCTGAGGATCAGGTGCCAGAATTAACAGTACATGGCAGAGTCCTGTTAGAGAAGGTGTTCTTACGGCACATGAAATATAGTTATCTGCTGTAAGGTTTACTCTAGGTAGTAAAGAAGGTTAAATGTCTTTTTGACATTTTAGGATTTGATACATATGAACAATATCCTAAGGATATCATCTTTAATGTTCCAAGCTGTAGAGAATTTCCTTTTCTTGAAAGAGATTCGAGCCTTCTGTTTAGGCATTTGTGTTTGTGGATAATTCATCCCACTGGTTAGAATACATTAGTTAAACAATGGCCTTAAAAGTATACATAAACCAAAACAAAAACCTCAAACTCTGCAACATCTTCTACTTNTTTTTTTTTTTTTTTTCTATTGGGACCTACAGAGCAATATTACTTCATTTACTCATTATTTTAAGTCTGCCTGGTCCCCAGAGGGAATGTGGGTCCTTTTCTCTTCTTTGGCACTTCTGAGATTAAAGATCTGTTTTGTTTATCTGACCTGACCGTCATAACCCCAGAGACAGCATGGCATAAACAGCATCACCTCTTGATTTCTTTGCTATTTCAGCATCACCTTGAGGAACAATGGAAAACGTGGGACTATGAACACATAGACCAAGGAACTTTCTGAACTTTGTATTATTTATCAACTCACCTGTGAGGTCATACAATACAGACGGATTGCATGATATTTGTTGTTGACTATTCTGACAGCCAAAGAGGTCAGTTGCCAGTTCACAAAGCTATGCAAGAAAGCTCCCTCTGAATGCAATTCTTCTGTATATGCTTAGTGCTTTTCTTCTCTCTCAGCAGACAGTACACACAGAGATAGGACATATTCTCCATCAGAAGCAGGACAGTTCCTTTTGAAGATAAAGCTGATTGTTCTTGGCTGACTTGGGTGGGAACAATGTCAGACACTTTGAGCACTGTGATGAGACACTTGATGTCTGTGGAAGGGGCAGTGCCCAAATATCTTAAATTGTGTCCTAGGCAGCTATTGCCTTACTGACTTCCTACTCCTTTTTGATGCCAAAAACAGTCTGCCAAAGAGGCTGCTTTTTGCCCATTTTTTTTCCTAGTGTCTGGGCTTTTGTCCTTCTCCACATCACAGGCATATGGGGTGGACACAGAAGGAGGGAGATAAGCTATTCCAAGTAGATATGGCAGCATTTTTGGACCAATACTATGAGCGTGAGGCCATAGCAGTCTGCAGTTAACACCTTGAGAAGAACATACAGCAGGTACTAGGCACATAAAATACATTAATTGCATCTTTTAGGTGCACCAGGAAGACCCTGCTGTTCTTTCCCATAGAGAACAAGGAACTACAGACTTCTAAATTGTGTTGGATAAAGTTCAAGCCTTTAGCTGTTTAATTATTTTTGATCAACATCCTAAAGAAGCTAGAGTATTTTACTCTTTTCTCCAGCATGGACAGCTGGGATTTCTCTCACTAAGAGAAGGAACTGCTTTGACAGAATTGGAGTGCTGTCTGTCTAGAGGAATGATCAGATTTGAGGTTTTGTTGTTTTAATATTGATCACTCTTGCTCTAGTCCACAAAGGTGCTAAACAAAACATTGTTGATTGCATCATTAGATTCTTCCTCCTCTTACCTCTTCTCTCTGCACTCTGTTCTCTCACTAAATTGAACAAGAGAGGAAAACTAAGCTAAGAAAATGCTCAGAAAAATATTCAGGATAGATTTTTGGCAAAGAACCCATACTGCATGCTCCACATGGCTGTTTATTACATTATGGGCCTAGCTTGGATCTGAGCAGGAGAATGGACTAGATGACCCTCTGAGGTCCTTTGAAGCCTACATTAGTCCACTGTTCTATGTGATACAAAGCCCCCTGTATTTCACAGAAGTAAGGTGGGTCTGTGTTTCTCCTGGAGACATCAGTCTGTGAAATGATTCAGCAAGGGACATGAAAGGTTATAAGAGGTAGCAGGTCCAAGGCCCTTTGCACTACCTTCTGGCTTCTTCCACCCCCAAGCACCCTGGATTCCCTGGAGAAAAAGATGTGGAGAGATATAGTTAAAGGAAAAGCAGCTGATACAGGCCCTAAAGATGTCAGAGTTGTCACAAGAACACAGACTTGGATAGCTTTGGTATCTGCATTGTGTGGCAATTCATCCATGCATTTGGGCACAACCTGCTGCACTTTTGCCCTGTCACATGACCTTTTGCAAGAGAGGGGCTGGCTGACCTGCAGCTGTGGCTTCCACAGCTCTTTATGTCTTGAGGGGAGATGAGGGCCAAGGAAAACCCACCTAGTTGAGGCTGTCAGCCGAGAGAACACTTGACAGATCAGGGCCAACCTCCATGCTGAGACTCTCAACAGAGGAGGAAGCAAAAGGCACACATGGTTCCTATGCTTTTGGCTTTTCTTGGCCTAACTTGATCCCTGAAGTCTGCAGGAAAGCAGAGCTGAGGAGGCAAACTGCTCCAAAAGTAAATGCCGCCTGGGGACTTGGCTGGGAGTTAGACAGACATGTTGCAGAGCCAAAGTGTAAATCTAAAATTTTGAAATAAAGTTTGGAATTTTCCTCAGAAAAGCTTGGCCACCAGGAGGTCTGGCTGTAATGCCAATGCCAGAAGAGGCAGAAAAAAACTGGACTGAACTTCAACAAGCAAGAAATTCCCTGATTGCCAGTGATTGACAAGCCTGGCTTCAGTCACAGTCCTTGAACATAACAGAACAGCTATGAGAAAAAGGCACCTACTACTAAAAAATACAGGAGTTCAGTGGGTGGTAAGTCTGCTTTTCACTCAGGAAACCCTTAGGAGCCAGTTAGGAGCAGCACATGGGTCTCAGTAGCAGCAGAGGCTTATACAGTTGAGAAAACAAAGTTGAAAACAAACAGCTGCATAATGTATTGCAGTAAGGCTTTCACAGCAGAGATAGTGGGTCATAAACAAGTCCCCCAGAACTGGATATTATCCAACAAGGCACAAGGCCTAAAAAGAACTATTTGTTTTTTTTACTCTTCATGAGATGAAATGCACACTGCAGGAAAATCCCGTGCAAATCAACATAGCGTCATGGAAACCACGAGACCATCAATAAAAGTAATAAATGGAAAGGGTTATAATAATATATACTTAGCACTTTACATTTTCAAAGTGCTGACAGGACATTAATCCCCAAAATACCCTTGTGAGGGCAAAGGCAGCTTTAACATTTTGAGGTGGGCTTGTGAAACGATTTTTGGTCTCAAATTGATCTGACCTGACTTCTGTTCACTAGGATCATACTACTCAAAACTAAATTGTAGTGTTTTTAGACCAGATAACATGATACTTCATTGTTTCTCTTGCTCTGAATATGAGAAGCAGAGTCCAGTCAGTGTTTTCTAGACTACATGTTAATGCCAGCAGTGTAAAACTGCTTTCTAAGCTCAATTCTTCCTCTCAGCTTGGGCCTAGTGTTTACTATCACTGGAGAGTTTTATTACATTCAGTTACTCAGTTAACCTTTTTCTCCATTTAAATAACTATGCAAAACATAGTTGCCAGAAATTCATACACCAAAACATGCAGATTTGCAATTTCCAATGAACTGAGAGAACTGCCTCCAAGACAGCCAGAAAGGAAAACAAGAGAGCATAAGTTGTATTTTATAACTTCAAAGGACTGCTTTTATCTTCCACAGATTATTTGTTCAACTGCAGTTTTGAACTAGCTCTGCCTCTCCTTAAGCTCGGGACAGGGGATGGGGAGTGCAGTCAGTTGTTCAGTTTGTTGCACGTTTTTCCTCCTATTTCCAGTTGTTTTCACTGGGGCATTGATACTTCTACTACCTCTGTTACCGTTCATGATCTCAGTAAGTCAAAATGTCATAAATGCTATATACTCCTGTATAGCTGTACAAGATGGGTTTCATTAAAATCATATGAAATGAAGTTGATGGCTATAAATAGAGGACCTGTGTCAAAAGCAAAAAAGATGGGAAAAAGAAATGAAAAAAGGAAAAAAAAAAACTTAAGTCTTCAAGAGAAATTATAGAAATGATTAATCAAATCCAAAACTAGGAGAGGTGAGTTGGTGGCTGCAAATAGACGAAAGAGGAAGAAAGAGTAGAGATTTAGAGATTACACAGACAATGTACTTTCTAAATACATGGAATCACCAGCAGTCCAGTGGATATTCGGCCCAGCTGTATGATACTTTATGTTTTGCCCATGTAACCTCAAAACTGAATGAGGAACTACTTGAGAAGCAGATTTTTGTAAATATTGAGAATGACAGCATGCACTGTTCAAAACTCCACTGTGTATAATAACAGAGCAAGAATGCTCACCATAAGTAATAGGTAACTAAAAAGATTTAAAAAAAACCAACCCCAGATTTCCCCAAACAAAACAACATTCATGGCAGCACAGTTTGAGATTTCCTGATAAAGGAAAGACTTGCTAGTGAAGCTCTTTCTCAGCATTCATTGGAATGTTCTTCTGGGAAAAATAAGTCTGAAGTAAGCAATGCCCTTCTTTAGAATCATGGACATACATTGCATAAAACTGCCATTGACCAACCATGAGAATAATGCTTAAACAGAACATTGGTAGCAGGAGTTTGGAATGAATATGTGCCGCCAAACTTGGCACAAACAGATGTTTTGTGGAGGTTTATGGGAGGCACATGCATGGGCACCTAGGGGAGAGATGGAGATTGTAGTTAAGTTCTGCCAGATCTTGCTAAGCTGGAGATTCCTAAAAGCATCTATAACATCCCACAGAAGATTTCTAGCAGACATCTGGGTTGGGTCCCTCTATACTGCTTGACTAAAGAGATAAAATCAGAGCTGAGAATTTACTATGAAATATGCAAAATCTTTTGAAGATAAAGTCCTCAAAATGACTGAATCACCTCTTAATTAGTAGTGATAGTGAGAGGTTAAAGGTATTTGAAATGACTAACCACTTCACATCATGTATTGGGAAATCACCTCAGTGAGCACAGTCCAGCAAACTAAATGTCCTGACAGTGGCCCAAAATTTCCTTTCTGTTGTCAGTTAGATGAAAAGCAATGACAATTGCTTTTCTGCACACAGACTGTAGTAAAAGATTTCAGTGACCCAAGCAAATCTTAGATAATAACTACTGCTCTAATTTCTCCAAACTATGAGTTCAGAAGTTTAAGCTGATACAAAAAAGTGTGTTTTGCCATTGTAAGCACTCTCTTCTGCTTATCTTTATATTTTATGCTATGCTTATTACAGTGGTATTCCTCCTAGGCTACTCTTCCCAGAAAACACTCTTGCCAAACTCCTAATGATCCATTCATCCAGTGTCTTGATGTAAAAATCCTCATGCAAGACATGATAAACACTAAGGCAATTAGCTGGACCACCTGCCCCATTCCACCTACTTTCCTGACGCTACAGGAGACACCACCACATCAACAACAACGACAAATCTGGATCCAGACCCAGACCAATAAGATGCCCTTCCACAAACTTCCAATTATGTTTATTTTTGGCTACTGAATAAGAAAAACTTCCTTCTTGCATCCTATTAGTTTCTCCCAGAAAGCATTTAAAACTAGAAAATAGAAAAGCTGCTCTAAAAACAAACCCAGAAAGATGAAATTAAAAAAAAACTCACCAAAACACATAAATTACAGAAAATCATGTGGTCTTCAACCAGATTGGCACAGGGGAAATGCAGACATTCCTTTGCAAAAAAGGACTTATATTTTGTGGCAAAACTGAATATATAACTCATGCTTTCTACTATGTAAACCTTAATCACTATATGTAATGCCTATGCATATTTGAGGTTTTATGTTGTCCAGGGGATAGAAAAATATAACCAATGAAAACCAGACATTCCTTGCTTCAAGATGGAAGTACCTATTACTGCTTTAAGAGGGAACAATTAAAGATTGCCTTCCTTGAAACTGGTCCCACAAAAAAAAAAAAAAAATATTAGTACAGCTACACCAACTTGTTTGCAAAAGAAGTGGAATAGCAAAATATAGGCATGTAAGGCAAGTGTAGGGTCTCCTACACATCACTTACGGTAAAAATATGGTTGTTACTGCACTTTGTATTCCTACCCAGCAATCTAATATCAGTGAAAAGACTTCCACTGCTTTAAGGTATATAAATCTGAATCTGGAAAATATTTTAAAGTATGGAGCTTTAAGAATTTGAGTACTTTCACTGATTTTAGTGAGAATCTATGACAAGCATTAGGCTTCCGCATAAGAATCTTGCTAACCAGGAGCCATAGTGAATTCTTTCTGTTACAAAAGAATGTCAATAATACTCATATTAGGCTGAGTACTGTAAAATTCAGTGGCTATTCTACTGTAGGCTAGATAATGTAAGCCTACTTATTGTATTTTCAATACTTTCTGGAGAATCTATGTGTGTAATGCTATTTAGATTAATGCAAGAAGTACTTAAGAGGATTATAACTGTATTATTTAACACAGCACTGGTAAATACTGGAACCACAGACATGTTACCTTTATGTTTCTGTTACCATGGCACTGAAATCATGGAGCAAATGAAAAAGCTCTTGTGACAAACCTTTAGGAAAAAAATCTCCCTCAAGCACAGAATTTCCTTTTAGCACTTTAGAAAAAAGTATGAGCATAGTACTTAGCACTGTTGAATCTGAAAATTTTGTTCAGCAACCAAATCAAAGGTTTTTTGTATTAAAAGATAGTGGGAAACAATACTTTCACACATAAACTTTCTTTCATTTCCTAACTACGGGAGAGAATTACATGAAACGTATACTCAAATTGTCTAATTTTTGCAAAATCTTCTTGTATTATTAGTTGCTAAAACACAGTAACTGAAAAATTTGTGTATATGGTGCTATTTTTTGCAGACACAATATAAGCGTCTGGAAGATTAAATCCAAATTCACTCTCAACAATGAAAGGAAACTTTCATTGTTGCATCTTGATTTCTTGTTTCCACTCAATTAAAGTTCCTCTCTTAATATTAAATTAAGACCATTTCTCTAATAATCACTAGAAAATGACTGTTCTTACACTGAGGCCAAGGAAGTTGGGCTGCAGAAGGGAGGACAACTGCACACAGTGTTGGATCACATGGTTTTTCCCTTTAGACCCAATATCTTGCAGATATAAATGGAAGGAAGAAAAGTCTAATTTTCATGGAATCAAAGAATGACAAAATTATTTGAATGATTAGAATGGTTTGGGTTGGACAGGACCTTTAAAATCACCAAGTTCCAAACTCCCTGTCATGGGCAGGGATACCTTTCCTTGACCAGGATGCTCAAAGCCCCATCCAGCCTGGCCTTGAACACTTCCAGGGATGGGTCATCCACAATTTCTCTGGGCAAGCTCTTCCAGTTTCTCAACAACCTCACAATAAAAAAAAAAAATTCTTCCTTATGTCAAGACTAAATCTACCCTCTTTCAGTTTAAAACCATTGCCCATTATCCTGTCACTATAGGCCTTGGTAAAAATTTTCTTATAAGCTCCCTTTAAATATTGAAAAAACCCCAGTAAGGTCTCCCCAGCACCTTTCTCTTCTCCAGGCTGAACAACTCCAGCTCTCTCAGCCTGTCTTTGCAGGAGAGCTCCTTGGGATCATCTTCATGTCCTCCTCTGGACTCTCTCTAAAAGCTCCACATCTTTCTTTTGCTGGGTACCCTAGACTTGGATGCAGCACTCCAACTGCTGGGGTCTCAGGAGAGCAAAGGTATTTTCCTAAACACCAGCATGCAGATATTGTATCTATGAGTCTGACAAAGACATCATTCACTGTGCAATTATTAGTCAGATCTGAAAACGAAAAAAAAGTACTTTTTTATCTTTGTGGTTAACCTGTGTGTGCTCCATTTCCCTTAAGTGAGCTGTTTTTTGTATAATTTATGCTAAACAAAGTGTTCTACAATTAATGATGGATTGTTTCATAAAAAGAGGGGAAATGCAGAAGGGATGTGCCCACCCCTCTGACCAGTTCACATCCAATGAGACAACCTTCACCTACCAATATCAACAGTGCTATAGCTTAGCAATATTTGTTTCCAAATGTCTATCCTGAATGCAGTCAGCAGGCAAGCTGCGCCAAGAGATTTTACTCCTTTATAAATATGAATGGCTGAAAGGAAAATGTCAACAATAACAAAATATTCCATGCACTTTCTACAAACTGGGATACTTTTGCAGATGACGTAAATCTTTTGTTCTACAGTGGATTGCAATTATCTAAACAAAAGGATTACAACTGCCAACTGATTTTTGCTAGTAATACTGAAAACTGACAGAAGTTGCAGTAAGAGATTTGCCAGTTGGCACAATAAAGAAGGGAAACCCCTCCAACAGGCTGCACATGATAGAACTCCTCCCTCCCAAAAACACAGAAGCTGCAGCGCTTACTTGGGACTTTCTTCTTTTCTCTTCCTTACATTGAGGCAGCTTCCACAGTTTATATTCAGATCCTCATAACCCTGCTCTTGTTATAGTGCTACAAATGCAGAGCAATTATGCTTGTGTGAGTGGGCATCAATATGATAACTTGGAAGAGAGGACAGACTGAAAATAGCTTGTTTTCCTGATTCATGAGCTCACAACTTAATCTTAAACCAGTTACTCAGGACAAAACACCCCTTCCATTCCCCATGTGTGTTCTGTGAGATGGCTCCCACTATGATGCAGCATCACAGCCAGCCCTGGGAAACTCACGTGAAATATTTGGAGCTACATCAGCAGAGCAAAGGGTGGCATAGGTCTGCTTAATTTCAGAAAATGGCAGTGTTGGAATTACAGTGTGGTGACAGGACTCATCAGAAGAATTTATTTCCATGCTATGGGCCTGTGGCCTAATGAATTGGAAAATATTTGCCTATGTTCTCTGCTTATGCTCTAAATTAAACTAACACCTTTTATTAAAAATGTCAATTTTATGAACTGAAATACATGACATGCTATTGCCTGATTGATAATGTAAGTTTCCTTGTAGTTCTATGTATAATAACAACATTTTTTCTTGGCATACACGGGGGCTGTAAGTTTTCCACATGTCAAACTCTTGTGTCCTGAATAGTGTATTCAGTGCACTACCTAGACTGTTTCTGTGTAAATCAACAAGTATATTGTATAATGCTAGCAGGATTATGGTGGTAAGATAGTATACTGAAATAGAGATTGTTGCATTCTTACCTGTTTACAGTGCCTTAAAAAAACAATAGCCTTTTGCCTATTCTTTTATGTTCCAGCTGATCAGCTAGGGACTTAACATTGTTCCTTTCCAAGGAGGACAAGAAGGATGACCCTGGAAATTATAGGCCTGTTTGTGTCTCTGCAGTGATCAGTAAAATTATTAAGAAGATTATCCTGGGAGGGAAAATACCTGAAGGACAATGCAGTCATTGGTCACAGCCAGCATGGCTCCATGAGGGGAAAGTCCTACTTGTCAAACCTAATTTCTTGTTATGACAAGGTAATCCATCTACTTGGTCAAGGGAAGCCAGTTGATATTTTTGGATTTCAATAAAGCTTTCCATACTGTCTCTCAGAGGATCCTTCTGGACAAAATGTCCAGCCCACAGCTGGATAAATACAGTTGCTTGAGCAACTGGCTCATGGGTTGGGCACAAAGGGTTACAGTGAATGGGGTGACATCAGACTGACAACCTGTTACTAGTGGGGTTCTGCAGGGCTCCATCCTCGGCCCTGTGCTCTTCAACATCTTCATAAATGACTTGAATGCAGGACTCGAAGGTACCCTAACCAAATTTGCCAGTTATAGCAAATTGGGAGAAACTGTTGAGTCACTCAAAGGTATGGATGCCCTGCAGAGAGACCTGGACAAATTAGAGGGCTGGGCAACCACCAACCATATGAACAAAGCCAAATGTCAGATTCTGCAGCTGGGATGGGGCAACCCTGGATGTATGGACAGAGTGGGGAACAAGAGGTGCGAGAGTGGCCCCGAGGAAAGGGACCTGAGGGTCCTGGTCAATGGCAAACTGAATATGAGTCAGCAGTGCCCTGGCAGCCAGGAGGACTAAGGGTGTCCTGGGGGGCATCAGGCACAGCACTGCCAGCCAGGCATGGGAGGGGATTGTCCCGCTCTGCTCTGCACTGGGGCAGCCTCACCTCAAGTGCTAGGGGAAGTTTTGGGTGCCACAATATAAGAAGGATATTGAGCTGTCAGAGTGTCCAAAGGAGGGCTGTGAAGATGTGAAGGGCCGTTGAGTGGAAGCCATATGAGGAGTGTCTGAGGTCACTTGGTCTTTTCACCCTGGAGAAGAGGAGACTGAGGGGAGACCTCATTGCAGTCTGCAACTAACTCATGAGGGGCAGGCACTGATTTCTACTCTATAGTGCCCAGTGATAGGACACCAAGGGAACATTATGAAGCTCTGTCAAGGGAGGTTTATGTTGGATATTAGGAAAAGATTTCTCACCCAGAGAGTATTAGGGCACTGGAACAGTCTCCCCACGGAAGCAGTCACAGCACCAAGCCTGACAGAGCTCAGGAACTGTGTTGAGACGATACTCTCAGGCACATGGTGTCACTCTTGGGGTGTCCTCTGCAGGGCCAGAAGTTGGACTTTGATGATCCTTAGGGGTTCCTTTCAACTCAGGGTATTTTATGATTCTATTATTAATAGGCAATTTAATTAACTAGGTCTTTCATTCTTGGGTGTCTTAAGGAGAGGGAAGCTTTAAGGCTCTTTAATGGAGGATAACAAAACTTTGTGTGTGCAGAGTCCCATCTCCTGACTCCATGCCACTACAAAGAAAGCAGCATGAACTGTGGAAAGCTGCCCCTAAAAGGTTTATTGCAGCATCTGCTGGAGATCTTCCAAAGAGTAATGCTACTCTGCAGTGCAAAGAAATGGTTTGATAACACTCCCTCTTAGCTTGGAGAGACAGATAAAGGCAGCAAGAAGAGATTTAATTTACACTTCAGAGGCTCACCGTTATGTTCTTCTAATGAAGTGGTCTGACTCTGTTAGCTTTTCTTGCTAAAAAATATGAAGACTGATAGGTCATGTTAACAATGTTATTATCAGTGGCTCAGGGATGGCATACATATTCTCTGCCTGAGATTTTGCCTAGAGCTGTATTAGTCTAAATAGTCAAATAATAAAATCCAGACAATTACATTCTAGAGTGGGCTAAAGGAAAAGTGAAACCAGCAGCATTACAAGTCATGAAAGATTCATTTTCTAAATTCCTATTTCCTTAAATAGATGCAATGGAAATTCTTGCAAGAACCAATTCACATCAAGTGATAACAGGGTGAAATGTTCTCACAGAGAACAAAATGATCCCGTAAATCTCCAAGTATCTGTGCTAATTTTGAAGTAGCTGCCAAAACCTCTGCAGCTTCCTGAACAAACTGTTATTACTTACGGTATGCATGTCCAGTGCTCAGGAAGCTTAACCTGGACATTCCACAGCACAGAACGAAAAATCTCTGATCACAAATACTGACAGCATTTTTCTGTGTTTGATGAATACTGCAGGTATGACAGTAAGAAAAGCACATCATGAACAGAGGTCCCTCAACGTGGGAATTCTGTTCCCCTTGTGAGCTGCCTGCCTCCCCTGTGAACTGGTTGAATTTGTTGGGGGGTTTTTTGTTGGTTTTTTTTTTTTAACTTTTTTTTTTTGTTTCCTCTTCCCTCCTCTGCCCATAACAGCTCCTAAGATCATTTTAAAGAAAAAGTTTTCATTTTCCTCTGTACACTATATGCGGATATGCAGACCCACTCATCTATCACTTAATGGTGTTCAAATTGGTGATGTTATACCAGTATAAAGGTGGTGTGAAAGGGCAGTTTGGCTCTGTCTAGTCTTCATCTGTTCAAGCTCATACTAGCACACTGAGTTCCAAATAATTAGGAGCTTCTCTCCAGCTGGTGTTTTGGTAGAAAAGGTGGTTGAGCAACCAGTCTGGATTTTCCTACATCTGAAAGAGTCTGAAGATGCCTTGAACATTACATACACTTTCCTAATATGTTTTCAGTGTCAGCTATAGCACAGCAGTGGGTGGAATAACAAATAGGTATTCTTTGGGAATGAATTGCCACTGTCAGGGTTCAGAGGAGTTCAGAGCATTAAATTCATATTTATTTACTGGTACTTTTCACTGTTTACCAGGATTTCTCTCCTGCCCAATCCATTCAGCTATACTCAGAGAAGAATTGTTTTGCTGCCAGAGCTCTCTTGGACTTTATCTTCTATGAAGTTTGCACACTGATGAAGGAATACAGGGACTTTGAGTAATTTTTTGCACATTCAGGTTTTACTCCCGATCCCATTTGTGATCTGCTGTGCCACCTTTCAATGTGAGTTTTTTGGAGACAGTGTGAAGCACAAGGTTAGTGGTGTGTGTATCATGTCACTTAATGTTACTAATTAGATGTATTTCTTTTTAAACTGATATAACTCTCTTTAATAGGTTGTGAAGCAACAAATGGGTAAGTTGTCAAACATGCTCACCTCTCAACCTCTCCTTAATAGTACGTTTTAAAAGTGAGAAGGGAATATGAGGGCTGAAACCATTCAATGGAAAACTTAGCATGCCATTACAGAGGCTTCTGGATATTATAACTCTATTTCCATTGGACCTCCTTCCAAAAATTCAGGCGGTTTCTGTTAATAGCTAGAGCATAGTGAAGATTTCTAACTTAATCATCTGAAAGACTATTTTAAAGAATGACTACATTAACAAGTATTACCAGCTTCCTGCTCAGACTAAAAAGAATTTATTCTTTTAATACAACTAACTCCAGAGTTGGATTTTTTCCTGTCTTCTGCCTCCTCTTGTCTTCATTTCCTTGGGTTTCACACATATACAGTAACAATTAGTTATGACTCAGACCAAGGTGGTTAACACTGTACTATTAATAAAACCTTTGTGCGGAATTATAAACTACTTTTGCATTCATAGGTAGAAATATTTATCCATGCATTATTCATCAGGAGATGATGAGCTGGATAGGGAAGATTGTATTAGTGTGGATAAATTAAGAACAGATGAATACCTCACCTTAAAAATCAAACTGCACATGGATTTCTTTTCTCTTTGGATTCTTTAAAGCGTTCTTTCCCTTTTCTCTCCTCACCTCTTTAGTTATATATATAATTCTTGTTATGCTCTCTCTGCATTTCCAAGCTTCATTCAATTATAGCATTATGGGAAGAAAACTGAAACAAGAAGTATCACCATTAAAAACACAATAACAACAGAATTGAAAACAGAGGATATTTTAAATGCTTGATTAAAGCAATTCCCAAAATTTTTATTTGCATTTCCATCATTTATCTGGAGGGAAAACTGGCTGTAGTTCATTGCATACTATTCAGACATAAAGAAATGTCAAGACACTCTTTCCACAAATACATTAGAATACTTCAGTGGAGCTAACCTAAATTGTTGTCCATAACTGGGGCTCACATAGACCTTGCACATCACATCTTTGAACAGACAGAAAATAAAACTGCACACGAGTTCATATACAAGTACTGAAATGGCACTCCTTAGATGATAAAGAACCAGTAATACCATAGAATCAGAGTGACATTAAACACCAGCTTCAGAACAATGTAGCTTAGTGGTGGAAGAATTTATTTAGATATGTTGTCTCATCCACAACAATGACAAAATGGGTGTTAACATAAATGATGCTCAGGTCTTATCCCCAAAATGCCACTAGTTGTATTAGACCATGGCCTCAGCAGGGGTTTACAATCATCTTACTAAAAACACACACATACATACACACACACAAGGAAAGACCCCAAAACTTCAGAATCTCAACCAGCTGAGATAACCTATTAAAGAATGTTTAAAAATACATCAAATAGTCATTAGTATGCTGTTTCATTTAATTTTAAATAAAATGGCATTAGGTCTGATGAAAAAAAGTGGCAATACTTTTCATTAGCAGTAAAATTTCAGTGGGAAAATGGTCTATGTTTTTAATAAACATCTCAGCACAGTTGCAACTCTCTGCTTACCTGCCACACTATAAAGAGAAGTTTGCTCACTTTCTGATTTATATATAACTAAAACCCTTCCTTTATGTACTATGTCTGGGGTGGGGTGTACATCTGGAGGGGGAGGATGAGAAGAATGGGATGTTAAGAAGAAATTCTGGCATCACAAGTTACTGCAAAAGAAAAAGGAGGTACTGCCCAGTTTCAGTCCTTGTTTATTTTCCTTTCCTTCTCATAACTCAGTTCAAAAAGCAGTGCTTTCCTGCATGACATCCACTGCAGATTTCTTCAGCAAACTGTGCAACTTAGCATGACACCTTCTTTTTTTAATTTTTATTGAAAAGGTAAAAAAAATCCTGTATTGAAACCATGATGTATTTGAAACTGAGTGTTTTTCAGTACAATTTAATGGAAAAAGTATAGGTTTGATTATTATTAAGCTATATATATAGTTACATACACACACAAGCACATGTACACACCCCTTTCTGTGGCTTGGAACAACTGCAAAGGACAGATGGACTTGGGAGGGGTTTCCCAAGGACTGCAAAAGGTCTCATGTACTCATTTGTTTACACCAAGTATTTAAAAACACATAAATCAGTCACTTCAGGGCAAGCAAAGCAAGAAAAAAGGATGTGCAAGTAAAACACATTGTACAGAAAGCTAAGGTATCTGCAGTAACATACAATAAATATGAAGAATATAATCTGCTGTACCTCATGCAACTCTTTATACCATTTTATCTTCCTTACAGCAATGACTTTATCGGCATCTCAGAAGGAAAGAGATACAGTAACAGGAATATGTAACTGGTTTGCAGTCCTAAAAAGCTATAGACAAAGAGTTCCTGTGCTCCTTTGAGGCTTATGTAGAGCCTGTGATTCAACACAAGAGAAAAGGTTCCTAAAACAGTCTTGGCCCATTGTAGCACACAAGGCTTGACAAGAACTGAATCGTATCAAGTAAAGGACAGAGCTGTGCTGAAGAGTGGGATTACACACACTGAGTGAGAAATAGCATCTGAAAGCAATAAATCCGTTGAGGGGATGTATGAGGAAACTTTAAAGAGACAGCATTTCCCCCTCCCCAGAAGCCTTTTAAGCACTGCACTGTGTAGGAGGAGACACATGTAATTCCCGACAGGCTGGAGGGCGTACAATTCCATGAACAGCTCTCATTTATGTAATCTTTCAAGAATAAAGTTTACTGGTCAATTCTCAAACTCTTTCCTTCCACTTAGCTCCTGGCAGCCACCCTTGGTCCCTGACTACCCAGTAAGTCCCTGGCAGTAATTGACTCTCCTCGAAGAAAGCAGTGCTAGCACAAGGACAGGTCTATCTACCTGTTCTGTGCAAACACAAGTATCCTTTCCTTCAGAAAACAGTACAATTGCCCAGCTCCCATTTTCTCTCTTTTGTTCTTCCCTCTCCAGATGATTTCTTTTCTACATTCCTCCTAGCTGCTGAGACTGCAAGTCAGCTAAAAGAGCTGTAGCATCAGTATTCTCAGCATTGTTTGAAGATTAAATACTTAACACGCCTATCTGTATTTGAAGATGCTGCACTTCCAGTGCATACTTGGATTTCTGTGGCAGGGTGCTGCACAGTCCAGAAAGCAGTTGTTCCGTGTGAGACCATCAGAGAACTTTGTGGCAATCCACATATGAAAATGCATAAAAGCACATCCTGCTTTTAGCTTAAAGTCAGCAGGGTTTATCTAACCATCAAATTTACAAAGCCATTTTTATATATTTGGTGAAACAGTTATGTGGTCAGTCAAATGTGTAAGTCCATGAAGTAGTGTAGGAAAGGATCTAATTATCCCAGTTAGTGGCTGGAACCATTCTTCTCCCTTTCTGTGGGGAATAGCTTCCACTAAGCTTGAGTTCCCACACAGTGAACAGGAGAGAAGAGGCCTGAAAATTTTGCACTTTCACAGTATACTTACTACTGACATTCTTCAGAGCTTCTGAGTTACAGCCCTCATGTGAAGGCTTTTTGGGGATAAGCTTTTTTTCTTTCTATTCATTTCTGGATAGCTCATTTGAAATTGTGCAAAATCATCTTTCCCTAGGCAACAAAAATAAATCAATATGCTCTCCACTCCCAATATTTTTGTACAATTCAACAATCCTCCACACTTCTATTGTGTGTTTTCACCAATATAAAAACACTTTTCAGTAATGATGCCACTGGTAAGCAGTATACTTCTTGTAAGTTCTGCAGCAATTTGAATTGAGGCACAGCAAAATTCAGGGCAGAATTCACAGGCTCTGTTAGGATATACTAGGCTTTAACTAACACTGTGCTTGTAGCTCAGCTGAAGCAAGTTTGTGCTAAACATGACCTTAATTTTGCTTAAATAACAAAAGGCAGGCAAAACGTGCATGCCATGCTGATCTGAATGCAGAAAACCTGACAAAAAGTCATACAACTTCTGTATTTAAACATGGTCTTAATGGCAAAGCTGTTACAAACCCCAGCAAACCTGGACAACCCTACTCCTCTTCTCTGAATTCAGTCTTTTGTATTTCAGCACAGGCCAGATGTAACAAGAGGGAAGAGCAAAGTTTGTACCGCTGCTGTGCGTGATGAATTTGCATAATGTTACAGTATGCTAGACAAAATTATCCATTATTCATTGCAAAGAAATTATCCAGTCATTCAATATATGCCAACAGTCAGAGCAAAAATATCAGTATCAAAATTTCCTTAATCCAAATCACTATTAACTTCATTATGTTCTGTCACATCTTGAAGAAGCTGCATTTAATTTAATGAGCTGTTTCTATCCCCTAAATAAAGAATTTTAGCAGCAGCATAACTGTAAGACAACACAGAAGACCCTAAGGCGGTTTCTGAAAGCTCTCATAACCACTACATTGTACAATACCATTCACTCTCTGCCATTCATTGAGCATTTGTTTATGATATCAGAGCTTTAAAAGGATTCATGCTTGGGTTCATGTACAAGAAAAGATTGTATTGCTTAATATTTAAATGGGCAACATTGCTTTAACAGAAATGGAAGTGCAATGTCTTTCACCTACTTATTTGTTCTCTGGTTTTCTATACTTAATGGCTCTATGAATTTGCTGGCCTGGTTTGCTAAGAAACCACAGTGGATTGGCCTTCCTTCAGATCTGCATCTACTGTCAGTGTCCTCCACTGATGTTACACTCACAATTTTCCTCCAAGTTTTTTAGGCTTTCCTACTTTGTGCTTTTTCTCACTTAGTTTCCTCATAAATTGTTTAGTTTACCTGCAATTAAAAAGCAGTCTGTATATTTAATCACTGCTGCTGAGCCTTCAAAGCAAGACATACGGAGAAAACCCCAAATGAGTGCTATGACGGTGCTATTTAGAGAGTGATTGCATGGTATCTGGTAGGTTTGTTACTCTTATGGAAGTCCCCTGGCAATAGCAACACTTTACTCAAGCGACAGAAAGAAATTAAAATCCTGCCTTTCCAGGGACATGCACAGAACACTCCTCATCATGGGTGTCAGCTGCAGTTTTGGTCTCTGATGTATACTGAACAGAATTTAGTAACTGATAGGCAGAAGCAAATCTCCACAGACAGAAGGGTTTATGTTCAAATTACACCAATTCATTCTGATAACATTGAAAATACAGGATAGTCAAAGAAGTGTGATTCAGTGCCATGCAAGCTATAAAAAGGGTCTCTTTCACTCCCATGGAAATGGAATCCGAATAGCCAAGGTAGCCTATTACCTACCACAAGTCATTTGAAGATGCACTTAAGGAGCCCTATATTTATCTGATTTATAGAGTGTTTAGTGAGGGAAATATTGGCCAAAAAGTAATATGGGATGAGATTCAGGTGCTTAAGTATAGCCATCTAGTGCCATTTTAGATACACCCTTCTTTCTGAGACATTTGCAAAATAATTAGAGACATCCGAACAGACACTAAATACCTATACTGAAACACCCAGACATTTATCTCAAAATGTGTAAAATGCAGAGTAATTGGAGGCAGTAGGAAATGAGAAAAACATTTTAAGATTAATAAACAGACAGATGCTTAGTTAAGGAGTCTCCTCTTGCTTCACTGGCTGAGGGCATTGTAGGGCCCGGCAGATTAAGGGATTTCTGCTTAGCAAGTTACTAGCTTGAAATCTCTGAAATTACATAATGGGTACAAAAAATGGGAACCCACTTACTTTATGCTAAAACTAAAATTATCCTTCAGGTTCATGAGTAAACACTTACAAGTTGCTCATAATAATTCCATTGCTGTCATGAACGAATAGGTCAGCTGATCATATAAAAAGTCTATTGATCATCATCAGACTCACCAAAACCTCATTTCCAGATGTCAGAACATCTAATTAAAAAACAAATTAATATGTGTCATTGCCAGCATTATCTATTTCTGTTCAACACCAAGAGACAGCTAGTTCTTATTTTAAGGTGAACAGAGCAAACACAGGAGCAGCATGAGAAGGATTCACATGGCTATATGTAATAATACCTTGCAGGAATAACAACTATGCTGAAAGCTAGAATTATGACTCTTAGGAAGTTTGGTGTACAACTTCGGAGCCTGACAAGGAGTGAGTGTGGAACGGAGTAGCTGGAACATTTCACAAGGTAACTGGCATCATGCTGTGGCATAGATGAGGAGGATGGACATTAAATGAAAGCAATTAAAAAGCATTGCATTCAAATGTACGACTATTATGCCCACACTGCAGGAGACAGCAGGAGGCAGTGAATCATCCAACATTTAAATCAACACCCCCTTAAAACAAAATGTATTCAGCTCAACGTGGGTATCTCCAACAGGCTCCAAAAGTTCTGACAACGCGTGGCATGGGTTACTCACATCTTGCTCTGCCCATAATGCAGCCACCATTTAGTAAGCAACTTGATTCAGAGGCATAGCGAGTTTCTGATGAATCATAAAATGCTCAGTGACTGATTTAAGGGGGTTTTGTCACCACGGTAGATTTTCTAGTGCTAATTTTATGTAGAAAAGGGCTTTCAGGGACAAAATGATGATAGGGTTGAGGGGTGATGGGGAGGAAAAAAAAGAGAAAGGAGAAACAAATTCAAGGGTCCTGGAAGTTGACAGTGAAAGTTCTGTGGCTGTATCACGTATGTTTTCAACATTTTTGCTTTTGTTTTTTAAAAGAAGTGAATATTGAGGAGACATTAATCAAATTGTTTAAAACCTGGCAGAATAAATACATTAACAAAACTCTTTTCTTAATCATGTTCTACTAAAACACTTTGAAGGATTTCTATGGAAACAGTAGGTTGTTACAATGGGAAATACCCAGCATAGCTGAAAATGTCAATCTTCCTTTCAGCAGTGGACTGGCCATAAAAAGAGATTCAGTGCAGCAAAATTGGTATCGCTTGGAAGCAAAGCCTCAAGTAAGGGAAGTACAGCAATGCAGGAACACTTAGAATACAAAACAGAGAAAGTGACTGCCTTGCTGAGTAGCATTAGCACTATGCTAACAATAAAATATTTAATTACACTGCCTTTTATTTTGGAAGAGTGTATCTGGATGTATCGGGATATAGCATCTATCCAGATATACCAGAGTAGTTCTTGCTTCTAGTATTTTTTGCACTTGGAGATAACTTCTAGTGACAGGAAAAGAGGGATAGCTCACAGATTGCCCATTTTATTGCTTTGTCTTATAACTGATGACACTCCACACCATTCATGATCAGCAGTACTGCCTCTGCTTTATCTACTGCCTGCTTATGCCTTCTCTTTGACCATACCCTTTTCAATGTCTTAACCCTTCTATGTGCCTTTCCCAGCACCCAGAGTAGAAATACTTATATGGATTTTAAAAGAAAACCCTAAAACCACGCTGTATGCTTTAAAATAGTGCAAACCAAGAAAGAACTGCTCTTGCTCTTTTCAGACGGCCCTCAGTTATGCATACACCCCTTCCCACGCTCTTCCCACACACAGATCCTATGACTGGAATAGTTTCTTCCTAAACCATGAAATATTGTGAAGGCTCACTTTAAATCTAAAACTGTTAATCTCACCAAAATCTTTAAATCTCTAAACTGTCTGAAAAAGAAAATTAGCCCTCTTTCTGTACTCTACTTGTTTCTCAATAGATGTGATGAGCATACTGGTCCTTATTACCGACATGCACTTCAGTAACTTGGAATAAAGCACGTTCCAAAATGCTTACAAAACTGAAGATTTTTTTCCTATAACTTACAAAAGGATGCAAAGAAGCTCAGAGACAGCATAAGCATACTTTTTATGACTGCTTCCTTAATTCTGCCTCTGAAATTCTGGATGACCACCTCTTGCTGGTTTTGCACAAAAACTGGGGTCAAAGGATTCTCTTGGTGGCAAGCTGCAGTTTGGATAAATGAAGCACTGACTCACTGGTAATATATGGAGTAGAAGCTACTGGTCTTGGCTACCAGAATGCTGCTGTGTTAGATTGGTATCACTGCCTCCTTTACTCATCAAACATATGAACTACTGTCAAATACTAATAAAAATTCACTGGTTTTTCCCATGTTTCTTATTTCCCAAGAACAAAATGCATTTCACATATGGGCGATGAAATCTGAAGGGCAATGACATAACTTGAATGAAACGTTGCCTGTTGCTTCTGATTGTTATTTGTTGACAAGTCCATTTATTTAAGTGTGCCAAAGTAATAACAAGTTGGAATCTAAGATAAGCATTCCAGAACACATTATTAAGGAATGCTGTGGGCAGCATTGTGTTTCATGCCCTGTGTTGCCTGTTGTATCAGTAATGAGTTCATGACTAAATACGTTTTTGGGCATTTGCCAAACTAATGTGATTGTGAAAGACTGAGGACCGCAAGAATGATGGCCTGATACTACAGAGCCCAGCAATGCAGAAGGGCTTTGCTAGACCAGTAGAGGATTTCTCAGTATTCATCTGTAAATTATGCAATTACAGCTGATTAGCGTCAAACTCAAGTGGACACAGGGATTGAATCAACACCATACAATGACCCTGCACAGAATAAAACAGCACTCCACCACATTAAAATAGAACTTCAGCAATAAAGATGACATATCTGCTGCAAAGTAACTATTTTATGAATTATATCCTCTTTTTTTTTTTCTTGCAGTCTCATCTCTCAATCACCTCATACAAAGATTAAAAAAAAAAAAAAAAGCTTGGAATTCATTCCTTACTTTGGAAGAAGTTCCAATGCCCAGATGCTTATGAGGAGACAGAATATCCTGATCCTATAGCATCCAGAAAAAAAAAAACCCTCACAAGTACCAGATCCTTGTGAAATTTTTGGGAAGTCTGCCTCTAGTTGCCACTGGGACCATTGGTTTAATTTCCAAAACCAGCTAGTGTCTTATGCTTGATTTGAAGAGGATGGAAAATTCCTAAGGGAGAATACCTTCCAAAAACCCTGCTTCTTTGAGAATGCTTTGAACTGCATATCCCAAGTATGACCCATCTTTACATAACTAGTCTCTTTTTAAAACTTAGGCTGTTTTCTGGTTGCCAATTAGAACACTGAGATTTTTAAGTATAGTCATAACTGAATCTTAAGATAGTACAATCAGACAGTAAATAAAAAGTCACTTGCAGGCAGGGAGTTTCTTTTTTAACAAGTTAAGTAACTTTTACCATGGCTAAATTAGGAAATATAGCAGTTTGAGGTATTAAAAAAAAATAATTAACTGCATAAAATACTTCATATCATAGAAATACAGAAAATCCTAAAGACTTCTGCCAAAAAGGAAAGAAGAAAAGATTCACCATTTTATCATTAGTAGAAATGCCGGGAGGTTCTGAAAGTTTCAGATGGAGAAACAAATTTCTACAGCAAATTGTACACCAGACTTTTGACTTCTTAGACATTACTCCATCAGTCCAGCCATTCACCAGGTGAGTAACTGCTCATCGGTACGAGACTCATGTTCACAACTGACAGTAACTCATGTCCAGAATGTAAAATCATTAACTTAAGTCTAACAGCATCATGAAAATTTGTCTTGGGTGAAAATATCTTCATTATATTGTAGGTTTGAAGAATAAAAACATCTAGAAAATAACAAAGTAGTAACAATCTGTTGCAAAGACTTCTGTCTGTAGGGAATGAGTTTAAATCAATTCTAACAAAAATTATAGGCAGGGTGCAATTTACTGGCTGGCAGTTCTTCCTAAGATGACATATGGCACCACTACTGACATCACAAGGCTAACAGTGCTACATGATTTTGTTTTGTTTTTCCTTGTGATATTACCAGAAAGGGAAGGGTTTCACTGAATCCCAGTGGATGTGCTACCTCTTGAATTTTCACTCATTGAGAAGCACTGGTATATCACCATGGTGAAAATGGCTTGCTTACAGCTTGATGTTATTTTGCCAAATCATTATCCTGACTCGTTTCTTAAACCTTACACTAGCTGCTTTTAAAATGTCATTTTAGCATGTGTCTTTCATTCATAAAATCAAAAGCATGGTATCTTTTAAAAAATGTAATCCTGCAGAACTGATCTGTTTTGAATTCTACTGTTTTTCTTGTTGACAGAAAAATACATGCCTCTCAGATTGAATACTGAGTCAAAGTATTTGATTGTGTTAATAGCCTTCATATGGGTAAAGGAAAATTAATTAAAAGAAATATATCTCTGCACAAAGACAAAACCAGCAATTGAGTATCTTGGGGGAAAAAAAAGAACTCTTTGAAGAACTTAGGACCCATGTCAATTTAAGAGGTACTTTAAAGTCATTCTGGTACAGCTGAACTAATGAAACCTGCATCCTTACATATGTGTCCCTTTTGTCTCCTGAAGAATTTCCCCTTACATTAACCCACTGCCCTCCCATTTTGTTGCCAACACTCTAGATGGTGTCTCTTATCCACCAGAGAGAACATGTCACTTATCCAGAGACGAAGTGAGGTCTGAAAGCCTTGTCAGACAGAGATCACAGATCACTGTTCTTTCTGCTTCATCCTCACTGCACCTTCCTTCAGGGCTTGCTACCCAACTCAACTGGTCACGCCCAGAAATCTGCACAGACCGACCGATCTTGTGATGTCTGTTTGCCTGCCAAGCCTGGCTGGACATGACCATGAGTTAAATGACAAAATTTGTGTCAAGAAGAGTGAAGGATGGGGAAGAACAGAAAGCAAAGAGATCCAAGGACTGACAGGTACAGACAGACCAGTTACTTAATTCTTGTCTCCTTACAAGGATAAGGAAACTAAAATAAAAGTTGGATATCTAACCCAGTGATGGGATGTATCAGAAGAAGCTATAATACATGAGCATAGTCTTAAGGGTACCCAGATGTAACACAGCAGAGATGAACACATTTATTAAACCTTTGTCTCTCATAAAGAAAAATAACTAACTGTGAATAAAAGGTTATTTCTTTCTATCCAGTTTAATAAAAAGGTATCCTCTGTAAGTCCACAAGTTAGCTTTCCATGAATTTGTTTTAACTCATGAATAAAGGATTTCAATGTTACTTGAGAATGAGACTGGACTTTTTCCCTGTATTACTCAAAACCTGTTTCAGATATAGTCTGAGGTAAGGAATATTAATCAGGGTGTAACTGGCTGATTGTATTCGGTGAAACATTTAATTGGAGATCAGTATGGAAGTGGGGCAGGATCTGAAGTCTTACTGCAACCATTCCAAGGCCATTTGCACATACATATGTGAAACTTTTGATGGGTGCTTTTCTTTGAGAAGTGTCCCTTTCATCAGTCAAAGACACTGTGCAGGAATCAATTGAAGTCCAGTGCATTACTCACCACAGATGAAATTCTGGAATATAAACCCCTCCAGACTCTTAAAAAATCTGGGACCAGTTCACTATTAATCTATCAGGTTCATGTCATGCTTTCCTTCCTTAGTAAACATCCTTAGTGGCATTCTTAGTAACCCAATAAAAAAGAATAATTCCAGTCTGCTTGCATGAGCATTGGAAAGCACTGAGTACGGGAATGTTGGAATGAAAAAATTGAGAGTATGAAGTAAGAGTATGACAGGAGTGGCTATGCAAAAGTACCAAAATCCGATTTACCAGATGGTGTCAGAAGTAGAAAAAGGAGGGAAGAACATGGAAAAATATTCCCCAGCGGGGCTCTCCTGAAGATCTCATGCTGCTAAGAAAAAGAAAATTGCAAAATTCCAGAAGGTCAGTGCAGAATTCATACTGTTTCTGCCAATAGAAATGTGAACACGTGTCCAGGGGCAGGGCATTTACACATAGAGCAGGTGTTAACGCCAGTATTTTCAGCACCATCTTCCTCCTCATTAGAGAGGTTAAAACGTGAAAGCAAAAAAAAGCCCAAACCTAACATAACCGAAACAACACCACATTTAAAAGCTTGATTGATATGAACTGTAAATACTCTTACTAAAGTTTTAAAAAATTTTCTTTTGCTTTGTTCACAGCTAATGGCATACAGGTTATGCATAGGAGCTACTGCTACTATACGGGCCATTTATAATTTTACTACAATTTTAATAAAAATAAATAAATAGTCAAACCTTTTAGATTGCAATCCAGGGAGGAAGACACTTTTCTTAATGGCATTCAAGTGCTTTAGCCAACACTGGCTGGTTTTATAACACTGGCCCCTTTGTCAGAGATAATAATACTAGAGGAAGACCTTGGGAGCTAAACCACACATGTAATTGGTTTTTAAGATTCACTGTGGTGTTGGCTTCTGTGTGATCTTTGTAAAACACAGGGATGCAAGGTTCAGTGTTTACAAAGACCACTTCCAGTAGCTTGGACATGACTTTCTCACTGTTATTTCTGTGATGCTTCTTGTACTCAGGCATTTGCCTTTGATTCAGTAGTCTTGAAAATGTGTTTGTTGCTCAGCTTCCCAACTTATTTTCTCAAGTTGAATTCAGCATGGTGTAGATGAGGTATTGAAGAGATTGCTTGGTGTGTTCAGAACAGGCTTTCAAGTCATGATGCTACCATAGCCCTAAGCTGGTTTACCTGTGTGTTGGACACAGGAGAACATGGCAAGGGAGACTGCCACTGCCTCAGGGACAACCTGCAGGGAAACAGGAGAATTGTTGTGAGTCATTGGAACCTATTTCACTGTCTGTATTAACTACTTCTTTGTGGTTAACAGGATGAGCATGCTGAGCTCCAAGGAGAACACCCTAGGTTTTGCACCACTTTGCCTGACCTTCCTCGCTGCAAGGATTGTAGAGCTTGGAGATGCACGGGACAGGAGAGACAGAGGGCAATCCAGGCCTTTTGACAATCAACTGTTTGCATGCCAAAGAATTATTAAGAGGTTATGAGGCATCACATGTATTTGAAGTAAAAATATTTCACACCCTGCATATTTACTGGTTCCTTCTGTTCAACCTCATGCAAGTAATTCTGGGTTTTTTCCAAGTGTCCATTAATGGGCTGTTCAGTTTTCTGCTTTACAGTCTTTTCATTTTACTTCTCCTGAGTTATTTCCTTCAGGGAGATACTGTAAGCTTTATCTAATAATGGTTGTTACAAACTTTGTGGTTCTTAACGTATAGATCCTGCAGAAAAAGGAACTGCTTCAAAAATGATAACAAAAGTCAATAGCACAACTCCTGCTTCCAGACAATGATAGATTTCTCTATCTATAGCTATGATTATATTTTCTTAGCCTCTGGCTGCAGGTGATTACTTTTAATTTCTTTTAAAAGGGTAAACAGTTCAGTGGTTGTAAAAATAAAGGGAGAAGAAGTATAAGGAAAGAGGAAAATTCCACCATAGGAAAAAAAGGCTCTTTTCCATTTTAGAACAGCAAGACTTCCTAGAAGCAGCTAGAAAGTAGAAACCTGGGGTGGAAACAGTCCCCAGCAAGAGGATCTCACTTTATTTTGTATTCTGTCTAATTACAATACTTTGAAACTTCAATTTTGTGCATTTACAGTAAAATAGCTGTAACTTGGACCTTCTCTCAGGAAAATTCCAAGTCAAGAAAAACTCTGTACAAGCACACATGCATTTCTAACTTAGCAGCTTTGTGAAGAATTTAGTAAGGATACATGGTAAAGGAGACAGGAATTAATCATTACTTATGTATAGATATGAGGCTTTGGGAACACCTCTTTTGTACTCCATGATGGCTTGATTCCAATTCCCTGCATTAATATTTCACTGTTCCTGAGAGGGACAACTTGTTTTGGTGCCATCTGCAATTAAAACTGATTTCTTCAAGGCTTCATTAACGCACACCAAACTTAGAAACAGCAGGGGCTTTAGTAATTTTTAAATATCTGTGAGTAGTTATACAGAGCTAAAAGTGAAGCCTGTCTGAATCCTAATCTGCATCTCAAAGTTTATCAGCAGGTTTTTAACTCTCTTAAAATTTCTCAGGAAATCTCACAAAAGATCTTTTCTAAGCTTTATGAAATACAAGTCTGCAAGTTTTTCTGTGTGGGAACATGCTTATGGATTTTACATTAAGGCAAACCAGAAAGCTCTCAACTCTACGGGGATTAATAACCTCACAAAATAATAGACTGTCATGTGTATATTATTTACATGACATAGTACTTTCCACTGAGACTTCCATCACAGGAAGAAAACAGAACAAGTGCAAGTGAAATATTGTAGGAAAGAACACATGGCAGCTGAAGAGTAATAATTCCTAAAGCAAGAAAGATGAAAGTTTTTAATCAAAATTGTTAGTCTCTTCCTTCTTCCCCACTCACGTCAAAATACACAAGTTGATAAATCAGTAGCATGTCAGCATAGAAAAGAGGCTTTTAAATTTGATCACCTAATGGGATATAGAAATGAATTCAGAAGAAAGTTTAAAAGGGCTTAAGTGAATGTAAGTTTCTCCAATTTACAGCTTCTTACAGCCTTTCCACATGTGGAAATTCACTTGGAAAGTTCCAGAGATATAATTTTCACCCTCCTACACGTCACCTCTCATACAGTTTACAGTTTGCAAGAATGTGAGGGACTAAAACGTTACCTGGCATTGGTAATTGCAGACAGCCCAAAGCAGAGCACATCTACTTACCTCTGGGATTGCAGAAACCCATGCCCACTCACCCTACCCCTGTGAGACAGAGAAGTTCAGGAGAATGCAGATGATAAAAATGACTTGAGAAAAATGACTTATGAAAAATGAGTTTGCAACCTCAGCTGGGCTGGCCAGTCGTAGCAGAGGAAAAGTGCTAGGATTGAATTATGGCACTGATTTCCTCACTACTGTGTTACAAACTCTGAAAGCAGACCAAGAAGGAGAAGAGAGAGGATAGTCTCTGCTTAGTTTTTCTAGAACGGTAATAACATAAACGATGAAAGCCAATACATAAATTTTGCTCCAGGCTTTTTGTTCACCTAAGTTTTTTGTTTTTCTAATGCTAATTTTTCTACTTCAAATCCTACCAGTTTATCATCTGCTCGCTACCACTGATATACAAGTATCAATCCAACTCAAGAAATGCTAGTTTCAGGGTCTTTTGGTTTTTTGAGTTTTCTGTATCTTTTTTCTTTGGAAGATGGACTGACCATATTTGGTTTTGATTACTGGTCTTTGAACTTATTTTATTTAAGTGCGGTCATTTTCTGAATATATCACTCCGTAAATATGTCACGGTAGGGTTTCATGTTTACTGTTTCTCAATGACTTCCAGATCAAATTTATTTGGTTTGAAACCAAAAGGATGGTACGTGTGCTTGGTTTTGGGCTGGGGTTTGTTTTGGTTTGTTTCTTTTTAGGCATGTGAGGGGGAACAGAAATGGAAGCAAGGTTAACCAGTATTATGCTGTCAGCCATATCTCTGAAAGTTAGGTTGTCTCGTGCACCCTCTCTATGGCAAAAGATTTTGATGCTGGGATTTCACTAAGGAATCCATTTGTGATGTGCAAGAAAGCATTCCATAGTTTGCTCCCTAGAGGCCTGCAGGCACTCCACAGGCAAAGGGATTGAAATGTAATGACAAACTTACTCTCACAAGTCAAGCATGCATATGAAAGTGGTAATACACATAGGGAACGGATCTGTTGACTAAGAACATGCCATTTTCACAGTCACTTTTCTGATTGTAACCACACTTTAAACTCCAGTCAAAGTTCTGTTTTTCTCTGCTGTGGCACAGCAGATGTGAAGCATTTAAAACTTTTTAACGGGACCCAATCTACAGCTAAATGACAAAACCCTGGCAAAATATTCCTTAAATTTGTATCCTTGGAATTTTTAATGTTCTGTGACAGGGTCAAAAATCTTGATAAATCAAAATTCTCACACTGAAAAAACCAAAACAACACCGAGTCATGACTCATTGAATGGTAAGTTAGGCAGATGTCTCCATGTAGTCTGTTTTGAACATTAAAAGTTTTAAAGATGCAATTTAAAAAATACCTCAGCTTCCCAGCTGTATTTGCCCACCACAATATAGTGGAGGAAGAGACAACATACAGGGTTTGGTTTCTGGGAAATCTCAGCTGCCTTCCTGCTGATATGCATGTTTCTTCAGTCTTCAGTTCAGGGTGGAGTCTGCCTCCCCTTGGAAGTGTCACATATTAGACTTCTCTTATGACGTGAGGCAGTAGAACATGGGACACCTCAGAAGATAGCTGCATCTTGCTAAAACAAATATGCCAAAAAGGGGCTTCTGCAGGAGAAGGAAATCAGCAAATAATAAATAAGTCCCTCTATCTGCTAAAAAACAAGGGACTGTTTGGCTCACCATTCATTTTCCTTGACCTAGCAGAATACCACTGGCACAGCAAGCATCATGTGTTAGTCTGTCTACAATAGTTACTCTTTTTTAAAGGTAATAGTCCCAGATTCCCATTTTACAACACACCCTGGAGACATGAAACAAATCAAACTATCCATATTTTGCAATAGTTCCTTGGCATTATCCATGTGGTAATTAAAAAAATTTTAATGGAAATTGCTGACACAATTTGCAGGCTTCTTTAATCCAGCTATGCTATCTGCAGCACCTCCAGGCACTTGTCTTGTTCTCATAATACAAAATCAACAATACCATGGCAAGACTTGAGGGGATGTCTGATGATGATGAGAACTTAGAAAGGAATGCCAGTATGAAAACTTGCCTGGTGTTTGGCACTTTTTTCCTTTTTTTTTTTTTATGTTGTTATTTATTTATCTAACTATTCTTTTACCAGGAAGTATCACATGGACAAATGACATCTTCTATTGTGAAGGTATCTTGGCCAAGTGGCTCTAAATGAATTTAACATAAAATTAGTTAAAACAAAAACATTTAAACGCTATAATTCTAAACATGGCCTTCAGCTACATACATGCCAAGCTACAGCAATTGCAATGCAATAAATCAGTGTGAGATATATACTAATGAAGTAAAAACCTGATTTTGCCAGGACAAGGGCAAAGCTCTCTTAAATATTTTGAAACTGCAGTCCTGAAATGATCAATTATCAACAGACAGCTGCATGGAGGTTTTTTTGGTTTGTTTTGTTTTTAATGAAATTTAGCCCTTCATTGCTGTACTTGGAGTTGGTAACTACCATTTGTTTGGTTCTGACTTGAATAACCCAACGTGTTACTTTCTAGTTTTCAAATTCTCGTCCTGTTCCATTGCCCAATTTTCGCTTCCTCCTAGTACTCAAGCCAAACCTTTCAACAGGAAAAGTGCACAATATCCTCCAGAACTAATTCTGTGTATCAGTTTTATGAAAACTGAAAAATCCAAATTATGCTATATACTCGCCTATGAATACAAAATTCCATGTGTTTCTTGTGTTTCTTTTGTACTGGATACAAAACTCTTTAGCCCATTCATATGAGAACCTCACACCAAAATACCTGGACTTTGAGTATTCAACATTTTTTTTTTTAAATGTAGTATCATTCTGGGGAGGTGCTCGAGAATGCAGGGAGGTGGGCTGTGGGGGCATGTAGAGGGGGAGGAACACAATCCTTTAAGAGCTACCCACACTTGTTTTTCCAGCTTTTTGCTCTTTTGCGTGTTAGTGGCACAGTTCTCCACACTGGTTTGCTGCCCATCAAAGTGCACTGAAGTATAACATAACAAGTCACCCTCCACCTCATACTTTCCCTTCTGGAGGGCTGCAGTTCCACAGAGTTTGAATCTCTACTGAGAAACATACTCCAGCTGTACAGCTGTTGCTTAATACCAACGCTTATCCATCTGGTGGTGTACACTGTCTGTGTCTTTCCACCTCTATGGACTATGAACACAAGCCCGAATCAACCAAAGAACGACCTGTCTGACAACAGCCTCAACTCGCCTTTCAGACTCTCAAAGGTTTGCCTTGTAAGGCCTCTCCGTCCAGCTCTCTAAGGTGGCACTGGTTCTGCCTGGATCCCCATTCCCGTTAGCGAGACTGCAGCTGCTCTGTCAGCCTCAGAGGAATCTGACAAGCTGGAGCAGGTCCAGGAATCAGTAGCTGCTGACCTCCTGCCTCTGCAGGTGGGATGGCTGTGAATCCACAAACATGCCTGGCCCCATGGTGCCAGGTTGTTTGTGCCTGGGCTGTCTTTGAAGCCTACAGTCAAGTTGCAGAAGAGATCACCTTTTCCCCTATATTGCCTAGGGCTGCCTCAGGTCTACTGCTGTTTTCCTGGGTGTCACCATGCAGCGCAGGCAAGGATGCTGACCAGGAAATCCTCAGCCCCTCCAACATGCTTCACCTTACAGTAGACTGGAGCACTGGCTGAGCACTAGCCTAGGATGCTGATCAATGTGGGCCTGTTTGCAGAAGCCTTCACAAGAACAGTAGAAGTTGGGGAACTAAACAGTTAAAATCAATAGCCTTTGCTCAAGACTATTTAATGCTTACTTGTTTTAAAACTCCATCAGTATGCATGCCACAAAAATAAATTTCTGATAGTATTCATGTGCTGTATCTGCTCTATATTATTTGAAGCAATACATTAAACATAAAGCAAGTGGCAGGCAATTTAACCTTCCTCAGCAGACAAATACTGTTTATTTTATCACGTAAATTATCAAAATAGACCTAGAGAATTTGGCACAGGAAACTTAACACACAATAGGATAAATAAAGCTTTAGGAGAAAATACCAAACAGTCTATCATTAAGACAAAGGGGTGAAGGGTTGGATGACATGCATTTAAACTACCAGTGTCCATATCGAGACTGAAAAACGGAAGATTTATAATCATTTATTGCTGTCTTGTTCCAATGTTAATTGGTAAAATACGGAAACCTGAAAGCTTGAAATATTGATTTTTAGCTTTATTTTTTTTAATTTTGGCACTTGACACCTCTTTATCTGAATAAAGGGTGTGTGAATTAATTCATCATGTGGGTTTTTCAAACCCTCTGACACCACTAGCTTGAATTAAGTGTTACTGGTTTCTAATTGCAATCAGAAGAACATGCAAAGAATGGGACATTCAAGACATCACAGAAGGAGAAAAAAAATCAGTGGTTAGCATATAAAAGGAATATAGGCTAGGAGGAAAGAGTGAGAACAAGTTCTGGGAGAGTAGAACTCAAAAGAGATTTGTATCATCCACTTGTGACTGAGTCAGCATATGGTCCTTGATTAAATTCCTAAAATAGTACTGACAACACTGTACTTGTTCCTCATACTGCTACTATGACAAGCAGTCCTGGCATGAACCATGACTATGAGGCCCACCCTCAACCCTAACCTGTCTTAAACAAAGTTACAGTACACCTTGCAGGCACTTGACGCATTCTCCGCCTTATTTTCAAAATCTGCTGTCTGAGCATGTGCAGCTTTACAAAAGGGAAGCTTCAAGCTTCTCAGCCATGTAGGCAACACCAAATTTTGACATTCTGTGGGTGAAGAAAAAATCAGAACCAAAATATTTCAAGGCACTAACTAGGATACACCAGCAGCTTGGGAAACATGGCTACCCAAGACCCAGGCAAGGGAGCTTGGTCTCTTGCACAGACCTATGTCCTTCAATACAGAGAGCAACCCATTACCACTGTGATTTTGCCTTCATGAGTCTGCTTTCCTTTAAACTAGAACCTACCTTGCTTGAGCCTGAGAAGAGTCCTGCCACAGCGTTGCTCTTTCCAAGAAGTACTGGTAGTTGAAAGTGTTTTGTATTGTATTTAGAAAACACCATTTCAGAGCAAAAAAGCCTCCATGACCGTTCTGAAATCTTCAAACATAAGAAAATCTCCTAGAGCCAAAACCTGAGGACCAGGGGAAAAGGGGAGAGGCATGCCTACCAGGCAGGATCCATGGTCACCAAGTGAGTGTTAACCCTAAGCTTTAATAAATACAATTAAGTTCCCTGCTACTGCTGTGAGACTCCTACAAGAAGGATGGCTCTGCCTTGCAGGATTGCTGCAGCAGTCTGGATGCAACAGGCAATCATGAAGAAGCAGCCCTTGGTGCAAAGGTGGACCAACAGGTAAAACACATCCTCTGAATAGGTCAGAGCACATTGACCAGCTGAGGTGGCCAAGAAGCTGCCATAATGTTATCAGCTGGTACACGGTGCTGGGCATGTAGACATTTGAAACTACAGATGGCTAACTTTGCTTCCTGCCAGACATTTATTTTGCAATGCAACACATGAAAACAGGCCTTTGCATTACAAATGCCCTATTTCATTAAACTGAGAACACAAAAGCAATTTCTTGACTTTCTTTTTTTTAACAGTTTTGGACAGTATTTGCATGTAAGCAAAAAGCATGATGGTCAAATCATATTACCTTAGAATAGCAGTAGGACAGCAGAGGTCAGAGCAGTGAGGCTTTTGAAAAGGGTGTTTTTTAGTCATCTCAAGTTGATCCATGCCAAGCTTCAGAGGTGGGCAAAGGTATGATGAACTTCTCTCAAGGTTTCGTATTAGTCTTCAACAAAATAAAGGCAGGCTGCTGAGTGGAAAGCTTCTTATGGTATTCCTGTACCTGTATATATATATTCCTTATAAAATGCAAAATGGGAAATTGAATTGCCCATAGATAACACAGTTGCACTACTCCCATAGACTCTGGGGTTTTGATGTGGTACTGACTTAGAGGAAACCATTGCCATAAACTCATTTCACAGATGACTAAACAAAGAGAAGATTATCATAATTTCATTTGACGTTGGTAATTAAAGGTTTTGAGAAATAAAATGAAAGACAACGCTCCCTTGCAGTTTGAAGACTAAATAAAAGCATATATAGTTTAACAACATATGTACTTAAAATTGCAAGACTTCATTTCCTAAGCCTTTATTTTATGTATAATTTATGTAGATATACGGTACTGCGGGTTTTTTAGTATAGCAAATGGTTAGGCAGAGAACTCTTTAAATGTAATAAAGCAAAAGGAAAAAAAATGGACACCATATGGAAAATCCACAGTCCATGCCATCTTAACTCTTTGTTCCTGTACCCTCTCCCTGCAATCAACTTTTATCTGAAAGGGCCAGCTAGGAGTTAATTATTTTATATAGCAGCTGACACAAACACATCCAATACAGTGCACTGATGGAGCCATATAAAAAAAAGATTCCACATGCTTAGGGGCAGGGGTGGTATGTGAAATGAAAAAGTAATGTCTACTTTTTCATAGCTTTTAAATGGTTTAAGTAATCATTATATGCATTTATTTTATTAAAAGGAGAGACATTTTTGTTTTGAGTTCTTTGCTCTGATCCCACTTGCTGTCTTTGAAACTCTACAGATACTGCATTTCTGTTACTGACTGGACATTTTTGAAATAGTACCACTATCAGGTAGATCAGATTATTGGCAAAAGCTTTGGCACCAAAGAAACTCAACAAATAAATTTCATCACACTGACCCTGTACTAAACAGCAACTTTATGTGGGTAACCTCATGGGAATGGAAATTGAGAAAGAGCTATTTCAAGGCCTCCAATAACTTAATCTCTGTTCAGTTCATAACGCAAAGCCATTTCTGTTTCCTTTGCTCACAGCACTGAAGAGTTTTTGGGATACTGTAATCCTAATAATAGGGGGAGGGCAATGTGGGGGGTAGGGGTTTGCTGGAGGGAGAGGAGATCCCACTCAAATTATGTTCCATTTAAAAAAATAAAAAAAGAAAAATAAATAAAAGGCCAAGTTTTTAATCTTGGAAATTCTCAGCCTCAGTTATGTGAGTGCAAAAAGTAACTTTTATTTGAAGAACTAACACTCACTTCTTTGTTAAGAAAATTTAAGGCACCACCCAGCAGACATGAAGGCTCCTATGTTATCAGCAAACTATTTCCTGGGTATATGTTCACCCTTTCCATGCAGCTTGCTTATTTTTTCAACTCAACTCAACTCAACTCAACTCAACTCAAAAAAAAAAAAAAAAAAAAAAAAAAAAAAAAAAAAAGGCAGTGCAAACAAATTCTGTAACACTGCTGAATGATCTATGTTTTGCTGCAACAACTACTATATTGATGTAATGGAAATTTCATAGGTGTCCAGTTTTGCAGAAACAAAATTGGAAAAATGCCAAGGGGAACTCTATCACAGCCTCACTAGTTCTTTCCAAGGGCTCTGCACAGTGCTGCTGTCTGCAATCATCCGAGAGCAGTCCCTGAGAGACAGAGACTGTTCACAGCTGAGCAAAATAACCTGGGTGGAAGAACATGAACCCCCATTCCCCTATTAATGGTTAACCCAATCCCTCACCCACAAACGTAACACCAGTTAAGCTGCAAATTCAGCATTGCAAGCTTGAGTTCTGCAGAGGAATAGCCTTGAATTATTATGTTATCTGTGCATCTGCCTCTCCTCCCAGTTTTGAGCCTTTATGCTAGTCTGAACTATGTTTTGACAAAGGTGGAAGATGGTAGGACTTAAAAAGATATCAGATTCTTATAAATTTCTGTAAATCCAAGGAGGGAAGGAGAGCAGGACAAGGGTCTGGTCATGCCTGCACAGCAAGGACACCCACAGCAGCTCCCAGAAGCTTTCCTTCATGCCCAGAGGATCCTGCAGCCTCTGATGCCTTGCACCCACCCCCCTGTGAAATACTCAGGGATGCTAAAGACATAGGGGAAGGAGAGGGCAATGGATACATACTGGTCAGCTCCAAGGGGTGTGAAAAGGATATCTGATATACTGTGGGAGAGCCCTTCAGAACTACAATGAAAGGGAGACAGGTTTTTGCTGTGGACATAGCTTCCTTAGTGACACAGTTTACAGAAAAAATTGTCTTCGTACTGGATTCCCTTTCTGCCCTAAGAAACATTTTTGTAAGAGCAACAGGAATGGTGAGGAAGGAAGATTATAGGACATCCAAAATCAACAGCAGACATCCCATGCAGGAAAGTATTCTTTCCTGTAATACTGGGGGTCACCTCAAGTAACAAAACAGTCAGTGATATGGCAAAAACTTAAATCCTAAAGAACAGGGATACCTGGCCCTGTAATAATGCCACATGTAGCAGGATGAAACAGTTTTCACTGCCCAGGGTGGCTGTACAATGCTTGTCAGAAGCTGCAGTGCTCAGGGATCTCCTGCCCCTGTAGCCCCAAGATCATGGATTGCTGTCTCTGCAGCATTGTCTGGCAGCATAACCCAGTGCTTGCAATAAAGTCCCCTCTACACTCCTTCACATGAATCTCATTGTTTCCCAGGAAAGCAAGGCAGAAACCCAGCATCCACTGGCAGCAATACACTGCAGTCTCTTCTGCAGACTCAGATTCATCCTGTTGGAGCAGCAGAGCAAAACCTCCTCAGAGGGGTTGGGCCTCAGGTGTCAGGGAGCTGTGCAGACCTCGGTGGGCTCACAGCTACAGAATGGCATGAAGAGCAATATTAATATAAAAAACAGGTGGTGCACAGCTTTTTCAGTTGTGCTGGTTTGCCTTTGCCAGGGAAGGGTAATATTGAGAAAGATGCAGATGACCTCTATCCCCCTGCTACTCTATCTTCTTTCCTGATTTCTGACTTCTTTTAAAATACAATGCACCTTTTCATGAAGCTGCTCTTAGAAATCAGCTATTCTGAATGTTACTGTATGTCAAGATACAGTACAGTGTATAGGCCATGTTAATTTCTACAGGGTTGGAAGGGGAGATGAAGTAGTCTTATGAGAGAGGAAGCTTTCTCTGACTAGGGGTTTAGCCTATGGATTTCACAGATTTAACTAGCAGCAGCCAGTCATGGCTTTACCATTTCATCAAGCCAGAGCGTTAAGCACACCTTCGCATTTCACAAAGTTTTGTCCTTGACAAAGTCTAGTGTATGCAGACATTTAACCCAGTCCAAATGCAAAAAAACAAAGGGCTGTTGTGATGGAATAAATGTTTTTCTCTGTAGCTAGCTTTTGCAGTTTCACTCGCTTTGTCTCTTTAAGCTCATTGCCCTGGTAAGGTGTCTAGCAGCCAATAAACAGAGACCAACATTTAAGACAGCCTGCAAACGCCAAGTTAGTTTTACTTGAACATCTAGTGAAAGAAGAACCCAGGCAGCCTGCCATGGTCAAGTAAACTAGCAGAACAAAAAAAAAAACAAAGTTTAAAAGTTTATCTTCTGGAAGGCTTTTGCACCGTCAGCAATGCCTTTGTATTTCAGGGCCTTTTCAGCTGGCCCTGTCCTGCTAGAAAGACCTCCACACAGCCAATAAAACACTCTCTCATAAGACCCTGAGACATGATAAGGTCTCAAATCTCAAGTTTTAAAGAAACAATTACAACAAAAGACCAAACAAGCAAAAGAACAGAAGATTGGGATCAAAATATGAGCTATGAGGCAAAATTACAATGATTAACATTTTTAAAATATCAGTGAAAACATTCAATTGCAATAATGATTTTCATGTTTGTTTTCTAGCACCTCCCCTCTCCAAGAGATTTCTTATTTTTTTCTTTTCACTTTGGCTGCCCAAGACAAGGATTTCCCCCTCAGCTCAGACTCTTTCACTCCGTCTTCAGTAAAATGTCAGCAAACAATTGTCATTTGGTATCTGTAAAAGATAATGCAGGTGGAAAGGGGAATACTGAAATCCAATACCTCCCTGTAAAAACCTACTGTACTATCAACACCAGATAACTTCCTTTTCTCTGCTAGAAACCTGACCTTGTAAATACACTTACTAGGATGGTGGTAAGGGAATACCTATCCAGCTTGTTTGGGTAAGTTACCAGCAGGTCTTCCCTCTCCTAAGACAGAAGTTTTCTGGAAAGTAAATACCTGACCCAACTTTGCAATGGCACCTTAAGAAAGCTTTTCTCTGGATCTCAATATGAAATGAGTGAGGTTGCAAGAATGGGTCCTGCTCTGAAGTGCTGGGCACGAAGAGGCCTTAAGGTCAGTATGGCATATTCACCCTGAATTAAATAATTTGAAAAAAATCACCTCTACTTACCTTTCCCAGCACATCAAATGATCAAACATTCAGTTTGTCTTTTCAGTTTGGAAATATATTCTCATCAGAACTGCACTTTAGATTCTAGAGTTTTGAGGTGAATGTATTATTTACAAGATGATTTAAGAGTAAATTAAGGAACCACTCCTACTGATCAAAAAGTTTTGAGGAAAAATACGGTGATATATCTTTTTTAAAACCTCTTTGGAAGTTTGTTGATGAAAGAAATCTCTTCAAAAATAATTTTTTTAAATTTACAGTCACGGGGAAGCTACAGGAACCACCTGCACTAGCAAGGAGATCAGGATTTGGCCCACTTAACTCCATGCTATCAACCTAAATTCTACATGAAATTCAAGTTGGTCACTACAGCAGTGTTGTTTCAACAGAGGCTCTTTCATATGTCAGAAACATGGTCCACAAAAATGTCACTACTACACAACTGCTGATCCTTACATACTTTGGAATTTTCAGGGGGAAAAACTGTTCTAAAAAAATTATTTTCCCCCTTCTTTTGTTCTTAGCTTTCCATTGAATTGGAGTCTCACTAATTTAACTATAGAGTTTTGAGCATACATCTTATATATAATAAATGACCAATAGAAAATTAAAGGTCTACTGCTACAACACTGTCAATCCTGTGATTGATTGTGATCCTACAATGTAGGATCATGAATCCTAACATCCACATCCAACCCCCAAATCTAGGCTGTGAAGTATAAAACAGCTTCAACAATCTTTTCATCTTACACAAACATCAATGTGGGTCAGATTTTAAAGAGCTGGAGTCAGTCTATGCAAAGCCTGGAAGTAATAAACACGTTTGACAAGAAACTTTGAAATGTCCCTTGATGGAGCTTTCCCTCTCTGGTTCCACCTGCATGAGTGTTCTACCTGGGACCTCTTTTCTACCTCTTGACCAAGCACTGCCATTGGTTGCTCAGAGAAGTAGTGGAGTTTTTATCTATGGAGACGTTAAAAACTTGACTGGACACAATCCTGGGTGACTAAGTGACCCTGTGTGAGCAGGGCAGTTTGACCAGATGATCTCAAGAGGTTCATGCCCTCTTAGCAACCCCACCTTAATCCCCTCTTAGAGGAGAAAAGGAGGAGAAGACAAGGGAAAAAGCAGTTTCCTGCACCATCATGCCTAGTCCCCCACTCTTAGAGACATGATAACAAACTTTGTAGCTACATATTAACAAAACTTTGTAGCTGCACCTTCTCTCCCAACTGGAAGACTTAGCACTATAATGGTCAGGAAACCTGACTTAATTCCCTGCCTAAATTTATCATAACTCAGTAATGATTGATTCGCTGGCCCATCTCAATCTTGCATGATTCTTTATATTCCACTTCATTTATCTACTGCATGCATTTTTAGCAAAAAAATTCTGATTAGTTTATGATTTTTCAGACTGAAAAAAAGCAATCTTTTTCTGCTCTTGTTCTAATTTTGAGCCATCCCCCTCAAACACTTTAACAGGCTTTGCAGCTGTTTACATAGCTTTACAACAAGGACAAAACTAGCACATGCTAGACAGCACTGCACCATCACCATTTGTTCTAGAAATGCTTCTTTCAATGAACATAGACCTCACACTTTATTTTTGTTACTGCATTACCAGTGGTACCTCATAGTCAGCCTGTCAGGTTGGGACATTTGAGCCTATGTTTCTTTTCTTTGCATGACCTTCCACTTTGCACTCTGAGATCCTCCTTTTAAATTTCTTTTTCTTTATTTTGCTGGAAAACCAGCCATGAAACCTTCAACATTAGTATGCCAGGTTCTAGCACTTTTAATTCACTAGACATAGGGCTGCCTTTTTTTCCCTTTTCCTTTTGCCAAATCTTAGCTTCTTCCCCTTTACCAAAGTCTATCTTAGCAGTTCCCTGAAAAAAAAAAAAAAATCTGGACTCACATTTATTTTAGGTTATCCAGTACTTCGGAATGCTGAAAGACTTCAATTATGCCCAGAGTATGACTATGCACATGTTCAAGCATTGCTATTTAGAAGAAAGCATCTACTGCTTCTTTATCAAAACGTAAGAAATTTCCACTGAAATCAAAATGACCCTGCATGAAAAACTAACCAACAAGACAAGAAGAGGCCACTTTTCTAGCTGTATTTCTATGGACAGCTTTTTAAGAGATCCCAGAGGCAAAGCAACTGAATAATATATATGCAGTCGGAGGCAGATAATGCATATTTGTTGATAAAGCAGCATGGCAAGACAAGAACAAGAATTTAAAACTTCTTTCAAAAACAGAAAGTGGTTAAAAGCCCCAAGTGAAAGCTAAAAAAACCCACTCCAAAACCAAACCTTATTGTTAAAGTCACAGGCAAAACTTAGTAATTCTTGCTTTTCAACAATCTTCTTTATAAGGTATCAGTCCTGAGACACACTATAGTCAAGAAATAAGTATGCCAAATATTTGCACTGTTTCCTGAATTTTTTACATACCAAGCCAGCTGCTAGTTTTAGACAAAGATTAAAATCTCTTTTATGCACTATGACTTTTAATACTCATTCATTTGGAACTTGGACAGAACTTCACTCTATATGTTATATTATCATAAATGCTGTCATGTACTTACAAATTGTAAAACTAAAACCAAACCATCCCCTGACAAACAACAAGAGTTATCCCACACATATTTCAATGCCACAGTGAACATTATGATGCAAAATCCATTGCAAGCAATAGAAGCTAATACTATGAAATATAGCTAATAACAAAAATATATGTATTTTATTAAAAGGACTTGAAAAAATGGTATTGTGAATGATGCCATAATACATTGGTCTTCTTGACTAAATAAGGTCAGCAAATCAAGGCGATTTAGTATTTATTCAGTGGGTTGTAAACAGGATGCAACCAAAGGTATTTACACTCAGGAATAAGGTTACAGTAGTGAAGAAGTGCAGCAATTGGTTTCAGTCTGATATAGGTATTTTTTACCTAATCTGTTTTAGAAGTACCACGTAATGGTAAATATGTAAGGAAAAAACCTGTTTTGATGTGATTATCTATAACATTGCTCTCGGAATACATTCAGAGACAACTCTCTGAAGCAACCAGATCCATAGTTTTTTTACTTTTTGCAAGGAGAGCATAGAGAGTTAATACTCCTTTTCCTCGTAATAAATCATATAAACTGACATATTGTAACCCATAAATAACCACCTGAGGAAAGGGACAGTGCCAGGAAAGACCTGCTTGGTATTTTTAATGTCTCTTACTATTGCAGAATTTGCCTTTTTGAACAAACCAGAGTTTCTGTATTGAAAATAGCAGTATGTAGTTTTTCTTCCTTTTTAGAAAACCCTTTTATTGTATTATGAGACAGTATGGCTTGGCAGTCTGGAGAAGTAGAGGTAGTGGCAAATGTTTTAATGTAACAGATTATAATGGAAAAAACAGAGTAAATTCATTGAAGCTGAAACACTGTGGGAGCATACCAGTTCTCATGGGATTTTCTAGGGGAAAACAGCCTTGGGAGTCCCAGTGTGAAACTCTGATCAAGGACAGCCAACAGCTCACAGGTGGTTTCTGGGGATGTGAGACCTGACTTCAGAGCTCTTTTTCAGATAGTTGTTCACATACTACGTGAAACTCTTAGAACTGGGCCATATTATGGGCATTCACTCTCACTGCAGCTGCCCCATTTAACATTAAAAAAATAAAACTGAGCCAAGAAAGAGCTCCCATAGCTGCAAGAAGGACCCGAGGAGATCTCTACCCTGGAAGAGCTATCATGAGGCTGGTGAAAGACAGCACAGAGCTGGAAGATGTGCCCCCAAGCACAGGCAAGTTGGCTGATCTGCATGTTTGTGGCAGTGAACAAGTACACCCACACCTTCTTTGCAAGATGGAAAACTTTAAAGGTGTTTCCTGCTCCCCCCATGCAATAGGAACATTTTTTACGACATGAAAATTTTCCCAGAATAGAAAATATATTTGCTACCCAGCTCTCCATACTGCATTTTTTCCCTCACAGCTTATATAACCACTGTTGAAAACTATTACTTATAAAAACAGTTCCTACTCCTATGACAAGCCTCAGTGCAATCTGTGGTATGTCCTAAATAAGGACAGTTTTTGTGAACAATGGCCAGATGAATGGGGCCCAGTGTGGACATTTGGTATGTGCAGCACTTTTTGCAAACAAAAAGAACAAAGTATCATTACCAAAAGTGTCTGATTTCTGATAAAGTTAGTAAAATTCACTCTTTACTTCTACTTCACCTTTAAGATTTTTTACTTTGTAAAGAACTGACTTGAATTTTTTTCCAGCTTGTTCTGAACACCTTGCCTCAAAAAAAAAAGAATATACATAGCAGCTCCTCATTTCTCACTGCTGTTATTACATCAGAAAATGCATACTCATGACTCTTTTCATATGGATCAGCAGACAGAAATACTGAAGAAAACCTCTTTGTAAGGGGCATTCTTGTGTTGACAGGAAAATTAACAATATGACCCAATAGGACTTTTCCATCTCTAATTTCCCTGAGTCTACTACTCCTGTGGGGAAAAATAACCTGTCAGCAAACTTATTATAGAAGAAAATATCACAGTAAAAATAGTTACAGAATATAGCCCACCAATTCCTTGATGTAAGATATAAATGTATTTATTCTTGTCACAGTTGCTTATTCCTAACTGAGAAAAACATGTTCTCAGATTCTGTACAGACAAAAATCTCAAGTAGCAGCAGAAATCAAATAAGAAAACTACTAAGCAACTCTCAAATACATAGGAAATTGAAGGTCAATCAAAACTCTGTTTATTTACCTGCACAGTACATTTTTAGTCTTCTAGAAAAATTGATACATTTTGTAGAAACATGGAATTTAAAGGTAAATGGATAATGCCAATATTTTGCAATTCCTCTATGTACCACCTTTTCTGGGGGATTAGGGAAATTAATTAAGGTCAATCTAGTATAATCTTTTCTTCAATCCAGACAAATTTTAAAAGGCAAAATAACAAAACAGTTGGAAATATCTGAAGAGATGTCTCTTCTTTCAAACGTCTAATCAGAAACCTGCATTTAGCAATGAAAAACTCCCAAGAAAGGGTGTCCAAAGCTGGATCCTGCCCATAACAGTGCTCTCAGCAACAGTTTCCTTTAGTATTTTACTTATTTCCCGACATTAGGACAGCGAAGAAGAGAGCAACAAATCAGGATTATATCTAACACTACCCACAATGACAACAATCCTTGGACATCACTCCTGGTGGAACAAAATTCCTTTAGGTAGCAAGGGGGAGCACATGTTGACCCTCCTTGAAATTTTTTCGACTTGCTATCTGTCCACAGACACCCAATTTTTTTACCCCAATTCTTCCATCCTATTCTCCTGCCTCCACCAAATCTGAATGTCTTTTTGTGTACAGCAGCAAAAGCTATAGTGTCTTTCTCAGTCCATCTCAGTTATGGGCTTCATTATCACAGAATCATAGAATAATAGAACACCTGAGACAGAAGGGACCCACAAGGATCGTCAAGGCCAACTCCTAGGCCATGCACAAGCTAACCACAAAAATCATGCAATGTGTCTGAGACCATTGCCCAGAATCTCAAAACAACAGAGATTATGTATGATGATCTCTAATCAGGATATATTCTCTAACAGAAAATAAGATTTGATTTTCTATAATGCAGCACTTGATATGTACAGTCTATCTCATCTTGTGAATTCATGAAGTCCTTTCACATCAGTATTGGTCTGAGAAGTGAATATTCCTCTTGCATTTGGTTTTTGGTTTTTTTTTTTTTTGTTGGTTGGCGGTTTTGGGGGTTTGGTTTGGTTTCGGTGATTTGGTTTTGTTTGTTTGGGGTTTTTGTTTTGTTATGTTTTTTTGCTTTTTAGTATTGTAAAGTCTCAATCTAGACTCTACCCAACTGAATACATGCAGAAGGTAATGAAATACAGTATTGTCTGCGAATGTGATTAATTATTCATAAATGGTTATTGGAGAGCCATATTTCATGACTATAAGATCCCTTCTGTGTTTATCCCATTGCTTGGGGATTACCACAGCAGTATAGCACGGATAAAATAGCCATAAATACATAAATGTAAGACATAAATAGTCTTACATTATTGCAGGAATCTACAGAACAGTTTCTATATAGAATCTATATAGAAACTGTAATATATTGCATTGTGTACCTGGCAGGTGAGTTTCCCTGTTTGCAGTTGGGTATGATTACAATGAGTAGCATATGAAATTGAAATTGTGTTCACAACAATATATGAGCATTTACAGTCAGAATCAACAACATAACTTGAAACTGTGGGATGATATGAGATAGAGTCTCAACAACTGCCTTATTAAAGTTCACATGCATGTTTTTAGCGGTGTAATGTGACCTATACTGTATTCTTTCAGATTTCAGAGAATTCATTATGTATGGGGTATGTTAAACTATTAGCCAGTTCTGTAAAAAATCCCCCTTTTTTCCACCCATGCATTCATTACTGTGAAAGTATATCCCTTTGAAAAAGTATCTTGGATACTATAATATTATATTTGGCACTTTTTTTTTTGCTTTAAAGTAAATTACAGAGCAATTCCTCCATATTTTTTCCTGTCTAAATCAGTCATGTCTGTTGCTTTTACATGGGATCCAAAACTATTGACTGAGGAAGGGTGAAGGAGAGGGAAAGAAGAGGATAGTTGATTGTTGGTTTTAAACACATAACCTAAGATTCCAGGATTTTTCTTCTTCACTTTTTTTTCTTTTAACTTTAAACATCAAAAATATTCTACGAATCTGGAGGTGCAGATACTGGTTCCCTTCAGAAATGAAGGCAATTGCAAACCCCAGCACAGACCAGGTCTGTATCTATGGGGAGTGGCCACCCCATTCAGAGCTGCAAGTGCACCTAAAGGCAACAGGATCACAATTGCAGACCTTGTTCATGTCTTTGAAATGGCATCGTATAAAGAGATACAGGCTCAGTTAGAGAGTACATGGCTGCATTAAGACAAAAATAAAAATGTCCTCCTTCTCAGGCAACTCAAGGATTTTCTTAATCTGCAGACTCTTTTTAGGAGTCAGTGGAAAACACTGTTAAGAAGCTGAGTTCTTTAATATGGATTAGATATCTATGATCTCATGCCCCCACAGGGTAAAAGGCAAAAAACCAACTCCACAAACAAACAAAAACTCTCCAACAACTTGAGATGACAAAATGGAGCAAACAGGTAATCTTTCTTCTGCAAATCACAGAAAAAGCCAAACATTAACACAGGGAGTGGTACGCCTCACTGTGGCATAGCTATTTTTTCTCCTTACCTTGTCTTCAATACTAGTCAAATATACAAAACCAAATAAAAAAAGGTAAAAATTAATTCATGAACTTAAAGCATTAAGAGATGGAGTCAGAAATTTATGGGAGCTGCTAATAAAGCACTTTTCTGCTCAGATATGCATAATAGGATTTTTGTAATTTACAGTACCTCTTGCTTCAACTTGACTTACAAACCTTTATAATTCTCCTGTCAGGACTGAAGTATCAACCTACTGTCCACAGTTAGTATTCCGTATCTATAAATATTTTTTCTCACCTTGTCAGAACCTCCTTGATTTTCAAATCAGGCCATGAAGATACCTCAGTAGGCACAGATACTAATAGAAAAATCATTAAGAATAGGTTTGCTCTTACACTGGAAGAGATTTTTTCTTTTTCTGTATTTCAGTGCCATAGACTGTCTTCCAGCTATGGCACTATTAGCTTCCAGCTAATAAGCCCATCTATGAAAATCCTACACCTCTGAGCAAGGATTGTAGTGCACTGCATTAGGAAAGCATGCCTGCTCTGCACATAGGGATAAAAGCTTTCTTGCCACACACACATTCATATATATATGTTCCTATACTAATAGAAAATATCAAAGAAAAAGCTCGGGATAAAATATTTCCCCATGTCCACCATCTGTAAACTGATCTATGAATTAGTGACACCCAAAGTTGAATTCACCTTTTTGCTAAGTCTACTTCATATTAGAATAATTTTTAACATGGGGGTCTCTGACATCATCTAGCTGCTTCAAATGTGGAAAATAAAACAAGTGTCTATTTTGCATCCTGGTGATTTAAAAATGGGACAATCTACAAAAATGTTCTGGCAGGCTGTGCATGCATGTGTTGGGAGTGGCAGGTCAACTCTTTATTTTCTTCTGTATTTTCATCTTGAAACACTACCTTTTGTCCATAGCCAGTATTGTTTCAGGAGTGATTTTAATATGTTAAAGATGGTCTTGCAACAAATGCTCTCACCACTTTTTAATTATTTCCATTGGATTTCAAAGCAGTCATAATGCAATTTACAAGAAAAGAAGATTTCTATAACTGGTTTAGAAAGCTTTATCTTTTGCATCATGGACATTTAGAAGTTTAGCTGTATAAGCTTTTGTTTTTCACTTTTCCAAGGAATGGAATGATTAGGAAGACAATTAAAAGGTATATCTGAGAGAGTCTCACAACATGTGTCAAAACAAAAACCAGCCAAAACCCCAAAAAAGAGTATGAAATGACAGAAAGCTCTAAGGTAAGAACCAGGTGAAAGTCTGCACTATTTCTGGAAGAGTGACTTACGTTGTACTGATATAGGTAATCATTGCATAATGCAGGTTAATTAATACCACATCACTGACTCAGGGCAGATGGCTATCAGCTTATCAGAGACCTACTATGCTGCCTTTTCCAAATAAGGAAGAAGACCCAAAAAAGCATGTGACTTACGACATGCAGAAGATTAATGCATTAAAATATAGAACATTAAAAATAAATTTTGAAGAATAAAGTCAGCAAGTAAGATGGAAAAGAGCAACACAGAAGCAGGTTAAAAAAAAAAATCATGCGAAGTGAAGGGAGGACACTCTATCTCTCGAGGAGAGCTGGATGTCGCCACATCCCTGAGCTGAGTGAGGAGGTTGCAGGGGGCCTTTGGGGCAGGGTTACCCCCAGCCAGTGGGAGGGAAGTGGAGGAGAGGACGCCAACCTTCACAACCCTCCAGTTCTAGTTACTGCTCTTATGTATGATGGTCCCTTCAGGAGCTTTGGATCCACGCACTAGCTGTTACTTCCCTGCTAGCTCCCAGGCTTTCTTCCCTGAGAAGGTTAAAATCAAACATTTCCAGCCTCTTCAGTTCTGCTTCACCTTCCAGACTACTGGAGAGGCTACAGCTGCTTCAGAGCACATTTTTTCTCTCTGACCCTGTTATTTGCAATGTATAGGTACTCTCCGTCCTCTAGAACACAGCACGTGAACTTTACCTAGTGCACTGATCAGAGTCTCTTCTGTGATTGAGAAGATACATTTGGCATAGATTTTCTTTCTATTGCAAAGAAATCCAAAGTGCTAATGATGCCAATATGATGATACTGATATATTTTGAAACCAAAGGCTTATATTAAAATTCAAAATCTAGGTGCAAGGAAATTGGTTTAGAAAAATAAAATTCTTAATAGGCATGATCGCTTCTCAGCCAATTGGCCTGAGACTGGGAAGAAAGCAGATACATAAATTAGAGTTTTAATTTATACTGAACTCAAATAAGACTACTTTAGGATATATCATAGATAGGATCACTATTCTGACTATGTAGAGTTGAAAGACGCCAAATTTTCTCATCATATTTGACAAAGGCCTAACTGCTGCCACTGACATCAGGACTGGGAGGAAGGGGAATCAGTGACTTCAATGAAAATAAAGCTGGGATAGTAGCAGACACACCGGAAAACTGTGATGTTAGTATAGATCTTTTAAGAATAAGTTAAACAATACACTGAAACAAAGTTATACTCAACAAGGTGTCAGCTAAGGATGACAGACCAAAACTAAAGCTGGGAAACCTAGAGAAGAGACAAGGACGGGGGCAATTAGCTTAATATAGTGAAAAATTAGGTCAAATAAGCATAATACTTCCATCTGGAAATATTTTTTTTCGGGTGAGGTTCATAAAACCAAAGATTGCAGGCTTCCTTTTTATGCAATGTTCCAATTATCTGATGACACTTACATACTTAAAAATCTTTGCTAAAATGTAAAAATTTACAATCTGCAAGTGCAAGACTTTTTCAATGAAACAACACAGATCTTGAAATTGAAATTATCAGAGTTAATGGTTAAATATTTCACTGCAGAAGCTTTTGGTTATGGTTGAAAAATGATATATGCTTTGTTCTTAAAATGCATACATATTTTTTAAGTTTTTCATCAACAAATTTTAAAATATTTACAATTATTTAGAATATCCCAAAAGCTCCTCTTTATTGACTTCAGGCATTACACTAAATCTCAAAATTTAAAAGCGAGAATGTCATACATTAAAGACGTTGAAAGTGATTAAAATTGAGAGGGTTGTGTAACATTCAGAAAGAGTACACATGGAAGTATGAAAATCTTCTAGAAACAGTGCAGAACTTCTACATTGTTTTCTGTATGTTTTGCATCTAAGAGTTAATAATGGTTCTGATAAAAACCAAATGAATATGTTGTTCAGTACTTCTTCACAGAATTTAAGCATTAGTGTTTGGCTTGCTGCTCTCTCTTCCACTTTTATAGGCCACTTATGTTCCAGGTTATTACAAACAAATACATTATATTTGAATAAAACTCCTCATAATAAGTAAAAGAAATGTACTGGAATAGGATATTGCTCTGCTTTCAAGCCAAGAGGCTAACTTTTATGAATTCTGAATTGTGCCTATGATAGCTTTATTAAACAATAGTATATTTTGTTCTGAGTTACGCTGTATTAAAAGAGTTTCTTAAAATATGTTTTGCCTTCTTTCATGATCATTTTCTTACAAAGATAATTCAAACCAGCAAGGGCCCACCCAGTCAGAGCAACAAAAGGTCTAGTCCTTGATGAGCACTATTTGTAAGCACTCACTACTAATATTAATTAATTTGATACTTTATCCTCTTTTTCTATTCATCAGTTGTCTCCATGTGGTTTAAATATTCATTCTCTATTCAAAAGTATTCACACTGGATGAATATCATTCCTCTGTGGAGGACCAGCATAAGGCATATGCATCACTTCAATCCTCTGAAAAGTGTTCAAACAATTCTCAAAACACTATGTTGTTTCTCAGCTCAGGAATAAATTTCACCATTCGACTAGATGAAGATTCTTTCTGAACTGCCTATTGCAAGTCACTCTTTGTGCTTCAGTTGTTGATGTGGTGTCTTAGATGTCAGCTCCATAGGTTCAGATGTTTATTTTTGCACTTAGTGGTGCATGCACAAGACTTCCAAAATATCTGTCCCTAATGCACTGCACCAATGATTTGAGCTCAGTTTACCAGACAAATGCAGACCAGCAGCCTGTACCTGCCTGTGCTCTCCACACAGCCTGTGGACTGATCACACATACTGCATCTGGGACCTTCAGACACCCTGAACAAATATCTGAAGTCTTTCCATTTCAACAAGGTTTCTGTTGAAAAATTACACAATACTGAGAGATATCCAGACAGAGGATAGGTTTAAATTTAGATTGGTAGTGGCAGGGATCATCATCCTCTAGGTTAGAACATGCTGCTAGTAACACTGAGGTTGAGGTTCAATCCCTATATTGGCCATTCACTTCGGAGTTATACTTGATGATCCTTGTGGGTCCCTTCCAATTCAGACTAATCTTGTGATTCTGTGATTTTACACATATGCACCAAGCACACCTTTGTGACTGCATTTCTTATGTCCAACTTCACAAACAAGCAAGCAAAAAAGGAAACGATAAATAAGATCGGCTATTTAAAACCAGAACCAAATGGAATTAGTTTGTCCCAACTTTCCTCTTTTTTGCAAATACTCTGCCCATAAAATTTTTCCTAGATTTTATGCAAAAAGCAATCCCGAGCAGTTTCTCATTAAGGTTCTTTTTTTTTTTTTTTACAGTTCAGTATCATAATTAAACCAAAGTTGAAGCAAACAGTTTATCCTCTCCAACAAACAAAGTTATCAGAAAGTTACTTTAAGAGTGGAAGATAAGATAAAAAGGGAGCTTTCATTAAGAACTCAGACAGAGCTTCTTCATTCATCCTCCAAAATCATTATGTAGACCGGCAAAGAATAAAAGGTAGCAGTGGGAGGAATGAAAAGACATCATTCTTATACAACAAATATGGTACAGAGATAAGCGATGGAAAATGGTGCTGTATATACTTAAAAGTTCAGCTAAGAAAATCCTTTGCTATGTAAAATTGACACCGGTTAGCCTCATTGCCTATTAATGTTACTGGGAAGTTTTAAAAGATATGGCTCTGAGAACACTGTGTCAGATTAGGAACTGAAATTTAAACAGATGCAACCTACAGAACAGACAAGGGCATTTCTAACTACCTCTGCCCTTTGCCACTGCAAGCTTCTACAAAGACCCTATGGATCAACAAGGGAGCTCAGGAAAGTGGCTTTCACTTACATCTGAATTATGTATGGGCAGCACGATGACATACAAGCACTCAGAAAACAAACAGCAGAGTGCTGCGTGCTGCTTGTCCCCGACACACATCTGGGCTATGTCCCAACGACACAGACCAGCTACACTGCTTTCTCTGAATAAAGTGTACTCTCTGAGCCAGGAATTATAAGAAACTAGCAAGGGAATGATATATCATATTCTGAAAACACAGCCAGTATGGCCATGCTTAACTTCTACCTGATCCTGCATTCTTTGGGCTTTCAAAAATTCTTCCCACAGAGAACAAGGGCTTTGTGTGCAAAAAGGGAGCACAGTAAGAAAACACAGTAAACACTAGATATATGTTCAAATAGTGGACCCTTGAGAAGTGTCATTTTACCTTTTTTTTGCTGAAGCAATTGTCTCAGTTTGTTCAGCAGAAATGCAAAGATTCGGTAGCTCTTAGTTGTAACTGATTATCCTTACTGTCAACTTAGAAATTTATTCACACTTTGGTTGCTAATTCTGAAAGTTAGGGAGTGAGACTTAAGCTCATCAAAGCGGAGATCCTAGCACTAACAAGGATTTCACTGTAGGAGTCTATTTTCTCCCTTGGAGCACAGGACTTGTTGATTTATGCCACATAACAGGACGAACGACTTGCACATCCTTTAAAATCCCCATCCTCCATCGACAACACAACACAACAAAGAATAGCGTGTGGCATTTCATGAAGTTAATTAAATTAATTGGTGGAATGGAGGAGGCACAACTCCTTTGAAAGTAATGTTTACCCTCCCTGCTTACCCTGAGATTTAGGTTGGCTCCCACTGTCAGCTATCAGTTGATAGTTACAGCAATTATGATGACAGCATGAATCATAATGCAAAAAACATGCTACATATTGAATGATAGATGAGCCAATTTCAGGCCAGTTCCTACTGGATCATTTTTGCAATACACTCAACAAATCAGAATATCTCCTGACTTGAATCACACAGCTTGTTTTGGAAATTTTAACTACTGAACTGTGTGAGGCAGTGTCCCCATTGCCTGTGACATGGAGGAGCTTGAGTCAGATGGCCACCTGTCATTTCAAACAACAAATCCCGTGTATGTTCATGCAGGCTCCTTGTCAGACTCCTTTCCCAGATGCATCAATGTTAGGTCTGTTCAACAAGCAGTTTCTCTAAAGGACATGAGAATTTATAGCTTTGCCATACCATCTCTGCAGCTTTTGGAAGAAGGCTGTAGTTTCCCCCATGCTCCACAAGCTCCGTGGTCTTCATACTTACTGCCAAGAAAATGGAAGCACAATCCCAGCCAAAGAAGGCAGGTTCTAAGGCAGCAAGGTTCATAGAGAATTCTTTTAAGACTTTCTTACTTAAAAATCCATTCTATTGCTTATGACCTCCTGAAAACTCTGTTAGGAGTAGAATAGAACTGGCAGTCTCTGGAGAGCCTACAGAAAGAAGTTCTTCCCACTTTCTCAGGATGCTTACAGGAACGTAACCACTTCTACATAGTATAAGAGAAAGGTAACTTTTTTCCTATGATATTTTTCTAGGGTATTTGATACTGTTTTAATTTTTTTTTTCTCCCCTGAATAAATGGGGAAAAAAGGGAATTTTAAAAAGTCTGTTTCACTGCACCCTGCCAGTCCCATATATTGGGTAAAATAATACTTCACCTCACTGTGTTAGAATATGCAAATCCTCTAAGCCATATCAGTGGTGATACAACAAGATGATAGGACCACATCTTATTCAATGCTTCTTAAATGATATACTTGAGGAGGCACCGGTCATCAGAACTTTCACTTTCCTTAGGTGATTTTGTATTACAGATAAGAGCAGTGAAGAAGCTTAACTTTGGCAATTAAAGTATTTAAAGTCTTCCTTGCATCCAAAGCACTTCAGCCAGCATCCCATTACAATTTTTAAGACACTGAAAATCCTAACAGTCACTTAAATCTTATTATATAGTAGTGCCCTTAACTGTGGCTCCTCCTTTTCCACTTCCCAGTTCAAGTTATTTTGACTTGTCTCATTCTCAAAACAATTTGAAAAACACTGGGAAAATTAGAACCATAACAGAAATCTTTAGACAGTTCCATCCGCTACACAGAAGCACTGATAATATATTCTTTCAGGAAGGGTTGCACTACAGGATATAATTCATGCTTTAAAAAGTAACAGCCAAAAAAGGGATAGGGGGATGAAGGGGAATGGATCATACACAGTAACTGTAAAATTATAGCCCTGTTGTTTTGGATCTGGTTGCTAATGTGCTCAAAAAGATCTGTGCTTCATCATATTTCATAGGGATGATATACAGTATGTGCTCTACGGGGAGCCTACATGAGTCCTAACATTGCTCAAAAGGACAGTTAAATAAATTACTCCACCAGTCAACTCTCCGAAAAATTTGTATTTCTGCCAGCTTGCTTCCAGCCTCTTTGCATCGATGGATTGTGGTGACAGCAATTATGTCATCCTTAAAGTTAAGAAGCTGGCAATCTTTACATCAGCTCTCAGGCTTGCTTTATTGTCCCTCCTACAGTTATCACTTCTTATTCCCAGAATTACCATATTTTCTAAGAGACTATGATAACCAACACAAGCACTATGAAAATATGGTTGAGTTTAAGCTGCTCTAAATGATCACAGCCTTCATTCTCTAGCATGCCTCATGCAGACTAGCGAAGGTTGGAATAGGATGTGTGGTTTTTTTCCTTCTTCTGTGTGAGCACATACAACACCCCTTAAAAAAATCAATCCCATTCAGTCCTTAACTGCTTAATATTTTGTACCCACCTCAGCAAAAATACAGGTTCCTCCTAGTAACCAGGGTGATTCAGCTAGAGATCAGTTGTATGGATCTATTGACTTTTAAGCAGTAAAGGGACAACTAAGCAAATAAGGACAAATAAGATTATTTTTGTGGGTTTATCAGAACATCCTGTATGAGTGAAGTCAAGACATGACTTTTTTTTAAGCAGGGATTTATTTTTTCTATGCTGCCTCTCTGCTGGCGGTCCCATTTTAGTAATTACCTCTAGGTAACTTTGGAAACTATGTTGTCAGGATTTCCTTTATTGCTCCTGATGTCCAAAAAACATATTTAAGAAGGCTACTGCTCCACAGTAGAGCTGCTGAGAATGGAAGAGGAAATAATCTAAAACAACGCCATGATGTTTTTTGAGTCACAAACTTTAGTTCTGTAATTAAATCCAGCATGTTCCACCTTAAAAATTATGCAAAATGCCATCTCTTATTGGCAGAGCTCTTGGCAGAAGTCTGTCTCTGATAGGTGGGTGATACATTCACGGACAACAATTTATGATTCTGACACTGGTATATTTTATGGCTGTCTTAGAATCAGTCATGTTATTTTCTAATTTTTTCTCCAAACAGCATACCAAATCCACTCAAATGTTGAATTCAACACAGCTCTGGTTTTGCAATCCAAGTCCTTCACAAGGAGCTGGTATCTGATTTGGCTTCTGAGAGAATGCCACTAGCACATACAGTCAATTGGGTGACTGTTATCCGAGGCCAACTTAACCAGCCACAAGCTCCAGCAAAGTACTCACAAAACACTGGAAGGCTGCTGTGTCTCACTGGCAAGGTGCTGACTGCTCACTCCTCCCACCTACAGAAAGGGTAAATCAGGTAAATTGGCTGCATCAGCCCGAGCTGCCTTACACATTACATGAGATGAGTAACAGGCTGCAATCAACAGCAGACCTTGCAGGGTCAGGCCTGAATAGCTCCGCAGCCGCATGCTGCTTACAATTGTTACTCCTACTGGTAAGGCTCTGAGCAGGGGGAGGAACACTCAAACTGTATCTCATGATGTTGAACACACATGAGTTAGTTTATTGCTTGCTACTAATAAAAGGTTTCTAAAGAAGACTGACTCCTGTGCAGCATGCGGACTTTCCTTGTACCACTTCCAAGAGGGCTCCGTGCTCTTTTCACAACTGGCTTGAAATGACACTCTCTTTACACCTTGTCAAGATGACATGTACAGCAGAGCCAGTATTCTCCTCATCCTCTAAATTGTCTCTGGGGAACATGACTGCTATATATAAACACCAAAATTAGAATATATTTCAGAAGCAAACTCTGAGTTTATTTTTTCCTTCATCGAGATGTTTCGTACAGTCTTCTATCCTAAGTTTAGATAGCATTACCCTTCACTTAGGCTACAGTCTTTGCCAGACTTAACAGACATTTCACAACAAACTTAGAATAATTATTTTGATTAATCAAATCCTGTGAAGCAGGAAAGCCTGAATTTAAAACCTGACAGTAAAATCCAGCAGCTGTGTAATTCAGAGGCTGGACAAAATTACTAGCATTGTAAGACTGTCCAGGAAAAAAGAAAAACATCTTGCATGGTACCAACAGTTTTCATGAGGAAAAAATGTTTCAAACAATAATGTTGCTGTTTATATAAAATACTGTTTTGGCATTCAGATTTAAAGAAACCTAAGTGGAATTATATTTGATTTGATAAGTTAAATCAAAACAAAACTAGAAAAACAAGCATGTTTTCATCAACACATTTTGAAAATTTTAAACCTCTCAGATGACTTTTTTTTTTTTCAAAGTCAGTTTTTCCAAACAGAGAAAGGCTAAGACTTTAGATTTGAATATGCCTAATATTTTGGAAAAGCCAAGACTAGCTCAAATAAATTTTTGTGGTTTTAAGCTCATTTCTATATTTGTTTATAGGATTTATTCTCAGTTATTCTTTGGGAAGCTTTTATGTCTTTTCCCATCTTTTCAGTGCATTGGAATACTTTCACTAGCATAGCTGTCAACACAGTTTAACACAACAAGAAAATGGAACAGAGCAGACACCATCTGATTAAAAATATTAGTAAATCTAACCAAACCACTGCAAGAGTTATGTATTTCTACTCTATAATGACTAGTCTTATATTAGTTAGCTAACATGATTTTTAATTTTTTTTTTTTTTTTTGCTAACTGTTGGTAGATTTTTCGTTAGTTTAAAGACTTTGTTTTGCCTAACTCTAAATATTCCATGTCAAAGGACAACTGATTGGCTTGTCTTCCATGAGTCTGGAAGTTATTTCTGCACATGCCACTGGATTTCCTGCTAATGCACTTACAAGGAGCTATATGGGAAGTAGCGAAGGGTAACTCAAGAGATTACTGTCTTGGACTCCAAAAGGCATGGACTTTGAGAATGCTAGGACTGAAAGTATAAGGAAAGGGATGTCTCTCTTTTTCTGTAAGAAAATGCTGGGCTGTTTTTGATATCTGTTTTCAATTTCATAGGATCATAGAATGGTTTGGATTGGAAGGGACCTTAATAATCAGCTAGTGTTCTAATCCCCTTGCTATGGGCAGGGATGCCACCCCCTAGATCAGATTGCTGAAAGCTCCATCCAACCTAGCCTTAAACACTTCCAGGGAAGGGGAATCCATAACTTCTCTGGGCAACCTGTTCCAGTGCCTCACCACCCTCACAGTGAAGGATTTCTTGAAGGATATCTTTCTATCATCTAATCTAAATCTCTTCTCTTCAAATTCAGAGTTCTTTCCCTTTATTTTGTCAATGTCTTCCCTTGTAAGAAGTAATTCTCCCTCTTTTTTTACAAGTCCCCTTTAAGTACTGGCAGACCACAATGAGGTCTCCTTGAAGCCTTCTCTCCTCCAAGCAGAACACCACCACTCTCTTGTCTGTCTTAATAGGAGAGCTGCTGCACCCCTCTGCTCACCTTTGTGGCCTCCTCTGGACCCCCTCTAACAGGTCCACGTCTTTCTTGTGCTGAGGACTCCAGATCTGGATGCAGCACTCTAGATGCAGTCTCATAAGGGAAGAAGGGAGACAGAGATTCACCCTCTTTCTATGTGCTGGCCACCTCTCTTTTGATGTAGCCCAGGATACCACTGGCTGCCTGGACTGCAAGTAAACTCTGTTGTCTTGTGCCCAGCTTTTCATCCACGAGAACCCCCCAGTAATTCTCTCAGGTGCAGCACCTTGTACTTGATATTGTTAAAGCTCATGTGGGCCCACTTCTCAGGTTTGTCCAGGCCCCCCAGATGTCATCCTGTCCTTCTGTTGTGCCAACCACACTATTCTGTTTTGTGTCATCTACAAACTTGCTGAGGGTGCACTCAATCACATTGTCTGTGTCACTGATATTAAAGAGCATCAGTCCCAAGACAGAGCCCTGAAGGAGACCACTCATCACCTGACTCCACCTGGACACAGAGACATTGACCACAGCTCTCTGGCTGTGTCTGTCCAGCCAATTCCTTACCTATCAAATCTGGGGATGCAGTTTACAGCTGAGAGCCCAGGTAGTCATTTTCTGGTGGACACAAAAATATTGTAATGGCCCTATAAATTTTTCCATCTCATGTGTCATATCCTGCTAGTTTTCTTGCTTTTAAAAACGGCCAGTTCCACTGAGATTCCACTGGTGTGCATTTTTGGCACACCATCTAGCAAATATCAGCTATGAAAAATCACTGTGTTCATCCCTCCATGTGACAACAGAGAATACTCCAGTGCATTAGAAGCACTTTCCTTCCCATCCACAGTAGGACTGACTTAAGGATGACCCAAGCAACACCATGAAGTGTATCAAAAGTGATCCTGGCAGTACTAAGCTCAAGATCCTTGACTAGAGTCTAAAAAGAGGTTTAACCTTCTTCCCATTAATTGCCCCAGATGTGCATTCCAGATGCACTCATTGCTGATTTACATCTAGTGAAAGCTCTCATCTCTCTGGCCACTCACTAGTGGCTCAAGCTTCTGTTGAAGCTTGTGCTCTCTCTGGAGGAGAGCACTCCTTCAATTTCCCATCCTGACGTTTTGCCCTCTCTGTAGGGGATACACTTTTGATCTAGGTAAACTGTATATTTGACAAATATCTTTTAAGTAGATGCTATCAGCAGAGTTCAGGCACTCTGCATCAGTGTGTAGTATTTTAGGCCTAGAATTTTAAACAACAGTTGGCATTTGCCATCTCAGGAGTAAAAGAACCAAATGAATATTTTGGATTAGATCCAAGGAAAAGTGGCTTGGATACACCGACAACCTCCACATCAACACCCCCACAGGTGTTACAAAATCTAGCATTTGGATGTCCTGTGAACTACTGGAGTCCCAAGGCCTGTCTCAATGCCTGTATTACAACAATACAGTGCAGTGGGGATTGCCATCTGATGAAAGGTAGATGTACATAACTTTTAACCTGCTTAAAGCTTATGTCCTTGAAACAGAAGTAAACTGGAGCATTTTTAAAACAGACAGATAAAACTTCAGGAATAAAATGTACTCAGGAGGGAGGACTGAAATAGAAGGATTTATAAAGAGGATTGGATAAAATCAGTGAGTTGAAGATCCAACCAAATGTAATTATCTCCTAATGAGGACACGCTCTAGGACTAAATGTGTGCTGTGACATTAGCCTGTGTGAATGTATTTTGTTTTCTTCTAAAAGACCTCTATTTCCCAAAAGTAAAATAGCACACAAGAATCACAAACATTCCCTGAAAGAAGATGTGGATGTAAAGGGAGAAATGTGACTTGCTCTCCTTGGAGGCAAAAGCCAGCACTCATTACTGTGTCACCTGGATTCCTGACACTCTTCACATTTATACTTAATCAGCATCAGTCCTGATAAATTATTTACCCTGGAGGAATGTAACGGGACGCCACTTTGTCTGTGCATATGCTCTTGTATTCTGCTCAGTGAAATAACCAGGGTTGGGGGCTGGGGAGAAAGCTCTGATTTCTGTCAGTGGGATCCTTTCTACACTCAGTTTTCTTTACTTCATACAGCACTGGTGTCCCCCTGTGACACAGGCATATTTGATACACCCTTGATATGAGTGTCCTTAAAAGGGAAGTTCAGGCTTGTGGTCATGCTTCAAAGCATGTAAGACACAACAAGTCTCAGAAACAATAAACTATCACATAGTAAGGCTGATAGAGGAATGAAATCTAAGGGGTAAGAGATATGACTTAGCATCCAGAGAAAAACAACAGCATCAATATCCCAGATAGCATAATCTTTCTTAGCCTTACTTTTAAGGACTGGGCTTAAGGCTATAAAAGCCAGTTATGATAGCAGAAGTGCATACTCTTATGCAATGCATTAGCCTTAAACTGCAGCTGCATTTCTATAGGACTGGTTACATGGCATAGATTGCTTTGCATGAAAAAGAAGTTAGAGAATGCTGGAATGCCTGTGAGGAGTCTCACTAACTTTTGATAGCTTGTTAAATTGTTTAGTCATACCTTTAATATTAAATTTAACCTAGGTCTTAAGAGATTTAATTTCTAGACCAATTTCAAGTAAAGAGTTGCACTCTAGTGCACGTGATTTAAATAACTAGATGGAAGGTTGGACAGCATAGTAAAAAGCGTGATATAAAATTTTTTAAAATGAAATTTTAAAGATAAATGTAGACAAAAAATAGCACTCAATAGAAAGATGCAAGGAACAGTCTCCATGGCTAATGCACAGTTAACTGGTAGGCTGCGTATTTCCATTTTGTCCCTTTGGTTTTCCATATGCTTTATGGAATAAAGAGCTACAGCCAAGAATAAAACAACCCCAGTTCTCCTTATAGCACTGTAGCCCCAAAAAGGTGAAAAAAGTGTTGTGAAAAGGTGAAAATAGAAATATTTTTTGGTTCCTCATGAAGAATAATCTGGAATCAAAGCTGTTATGGCCAGAAACCTGCCCACATTTCAAAGACATTCAGAAACGCAACAGCAGCAACACTTTTGAGGGAACTCTTAATGCAGGCATATTGAAGGCTGAATTCCCTGCTCAAAAAACATCTTTCCCCTATTAAGACAGTATTGTGATCCTTGGGATATAAGGTTACTCCAGAAAGCCATCTCTCCAACTTTTAAAACAGATAACAAAAAAATTAAACTCTGCTTTTAGCACAAGTTTACTTTCATTCTACTTGAATTGGAGGGTGGGGTGGGGAAGAAGATACTCCCTGCCTTCTTCTAGCTTTGGATCAACACTCGTCCTTTTTCACAATGCCTAGAGGAAATTTTGGTAACTGTCTCTTGTTGAAATAAAGACACATCTCCTTGTGGAGGCTGGGAAAGAGAGAAGAGAATCAGCCCAGCTAGAAGAAAAGAATGAGAGTGATGAGATGGAAAATAGTGATTTTGATCTGGATTCAGTGCAGGATCAGAGATAGGAGGGAAATATGACTCTAAATCACCCATCTGCTCTCCTAATTCTGGTACAGAATGAAACTGTACCCAGTCTGCCCAGACACAACTCCTACACGCCTGGGTGAGAAAAGTGTGGAGCATATAGATGACTCCATCGGAATAATTCATTTTTCACTAGGAGAAATTCTGCCTTGTTAGGGCAGGTCTTGGTTCTCTGAGCAGCATATTGCAGGAGCTTTGAGTGAACAAAAGGGGTAGTTTTATGATCACAAATGGGAAGGAAGCAGGTCCATAGCACAATCTCCCTGTTAGAAACCCTTGATCTGAAGCCTGGGATGTTATAAGTTGGCACCAAAATAGAAACACTCAAGTGATAGACGAACAGACAAACCACAGGCCACCAGATAGGAAAAAATATGATACCCTAATGTGAGGCCCCACAGGCAGGAAAGAAGATCTGGACAATGTTACCAAAGGGGGGGAAAGAGAGAGAGACAGAGAAAGGAACCACAAATATTTATGCACAATATTACAACCAAACCAAGAGATAAGGGTGCTGCATGGTCATTTTATGTCTGTACCAAATGTCTACTGGTTAGCTTAATCACTTCTTTGATTCTGAAAATTTACTTATGTATCCATCTGTTTGCTTAGATATGAACTGCAATGTCTTGTCAGTCTGATCCCAACCCAATGGATTGCTATTGATGGGAGAATAATTCTGTACGGACAATGTATTGCCATAGCTAAAGGTGTTACTTACTGTTCAACTTGTACTTGCTATTGACTCCTCTCTTAACGTCATTTTATAAAATGCCATCTCATCCTTTTTCTGGTGCCATTATTATGGAGACTTAGTTTTCTATTAGGCTTTAGTAAAACTTGAAGTTGCTGATAGAACAGCGTAATCAATTTCTCCTCTTTGGGAGGAAATGCCCTGGTTTACAGCCACCACGCAACACAAGGTGTTAACTTTATACTTCATTTGATGTTATATTGGCAGCTTCCCAGAAAAGAGTTTATCTAGGTACTTGTATGGCACTTACCACTGCGGTATCTGGTGTCTTCCAAAATTCAGCCCTTATAAATATATGTGCTTATCCACAGTCTCCGTGTATGCAATGGAGTAACACCACCGAAATAGCCCCTTCCCTCATTCTGAGCTGCAGCTCTTCAAACCTGGCTGCTAAGATATCACTGCTGAAACACTTGGTGATGCCAGCCTAAGCACAGAAGGGCAAACTCCCTGTGATTCTCTACAGCACTTGGAAGCAAACCAAGAAGCTGGGAAGCTGGCTTATGGAAAGGTTTGCCAGGAAGTTAAAATAATGCAGAGTGAAAGTAAGGTGGTGAAATACCAGGTACTTCTGATGATGAACTTCACCTGTGCTGTCTCTGCTCAGCTAAAGAATTTTAAGGATGAATACAGCACAGAAAAATGCCGCCTAAGAGCATAGATGGTAAGAACATTGACCAAAGATTGTCAAAGTACAAGTCAGCCCTGGAACTACCCTCTTCAACATCTGCTCAGTGTCAGCACAGTTAACAACAGTGGGGAGTTTGAATACATTCCTTGAGAAGCCTATCTTTACTCAGTAACTTCCAATTACAAAGTCAGTGATGCTGCAACATTCACAAAAGAGAGCAGAGAGGGAAATCTTACCTTACCAGGTCGATTAAAATTGACAAGAAGGATCTTCTTAGTCACAGCTTCTACCATGGAAGTTCTGCAAAGACCATACTGATCTTCCCATAAAACATGAAATAGTTTATACAAAATTTTGTTCAGAAAAAATGCTGAAAAAATATTTTGCATTCATCATAAATTTTTAGTTACTTCTCAGAAGACTTTAACAAAATGATTTTATCTGGAATTTGGAATTTCGTGGTTAAAATACGCATAACAGGGTTCATGGTTCTTCACACAACAGAGAAAAGCCTGGAAGAATTACATCTGAATTTTACAATGGCAAGTACTGGCAAACAACGTTGTGTTGTATGATCTATGCTACTTGTTCTATGTTACAGCAGAACAAGACAACCTGCAAGCTTCAGTTGTAGGGAGACTGCCTGACCTCTCCAGACAAGATTCCAGGCCAAAGGTAGCCAACTAAAATATCCTTTTCCCTATTTGTGGCAATGTCCTGGTAGCTGGTTCCAAACATCATCGCTCCTTCACATATCAGTTTGCTGCTTTATAAACTTCAAGCCAAGTTTGAGGACAATTGAGAGCCTTTTAATACCTTTCTGAACAACCACTAGTTTAAATAAAAGCAGAGTGCGTAGTACATGCCATAGGAAGAACACGTGCTACTTCTGAAGCATGCACCAGTAAAGATTCCTTATAGACAAGGAATACTATCAAGGCCTGTGACAATACTGATGGAGATACAGGAATGTGCATCCAGATGATGCAGCTGTCCTTTGGCAGGCTTACACCAGCTGAATGGAGCCAGCCTAGAAATCTTTCCACAAGACTAAAAGCATCAAAGCTACCACATTAGCTATGCTTCTGTGCAGGAATAAGAGAGTGCACTGCTATGAGTGATGAAGCATAGTAAGCTGACTAACAGCAAAGCCTTGCTCTGTGCCACACAATGCACACAAGGAAATCGACCTACAGTAGGTTCATTACAGACTCCTCTGTTAGGGGGAGGATCCATGGGTAGCAAATTAATCTACTGGATGATGAATGAGGAAAAGTGCATGTGGTCAACTGCTTGTCCACCTGGCTTGTCCCCCTTATTCCCCCATAGCACTATCCTTCTCAACTTCTCTATTAATCAACTTCTGGTAGAAACTGAAACTTCACTCAGTGGGTTCGCTGCTCTTACAACCTCAAACATCTCTTTTGGAAAAAAAAAAAAAGACGGGGCTTTGATCTCTGAAAAGGCCATTATACTTTATAGCTATAAACATGACATGCAACCTAGAAATGAATCTTTGAACAGGCTTTTGGTACACGTTACACACAGCTGTCATTTATTATTGTTAATAAAAGTTTATTAGTAATGTTTCACAATCATATCCTCGTAAACAAAAAGGAACAAATCCATGGTGTTTGGCTTGGATTGTTTTGGTTTATTTTTCCCATCAAAAAATTGACTTTATTCAAACAATTGCATTGATTTTTGAGTTCTATAGTGTAGAATGTATTTTCATATTATCATATGAGGTTTTCAGTAGCAGTCAGCACACATGTAATGAATGAGTCTGGAATAACTTTGAATTTCACTATGTGCTACTGACGCAGACTCACACAGGGAACAAAATCTGTAACGGATAAAAAACTTTAGTTTCACAAACCTGGCCCCCATCTTCCAAGACATTCCTTAGCAACCATGCAGTAAACAGTAAATGAAAGAGATCTTCACTGATCACCCATTTATTTTTTGCTATTAATTACACCACATTTTTCAAGGTAGAAAGGACGTGGTTTTCTCTTAACTCTCTTTCTATTAACCTCAGTAGTGATACCTCTACCATAGAAGCACAATGAATTTGCTTCAAGCTGTTAATATTATAGCATTGTTATAATTTTCTCAGTTTGCTGCTAAAGCTCAACTTTTGCACAGATTCCCATATTCAATGGCTATTCTGGGAGGCACTGACCTGCTTGGAATAACTCAGAATGTCATCATAGGATGAGATCCCAAGAAATGTTGAGATTCCCAACTGTGGCACAGACACTAACTGGTATCTGAAGCAAACAACTAACTTCACTGACTTTATGTGACCGGGTAATTTTTAAATAGATGATTACCTTCAAACAAGGGAAGGATTTTCCTCCAACCAACAAGAGGTGGGGTTTCTCTTTTTTAAAATGGTGATCGATAGAATCAAAATCTATTTTTAATTAATTATTTATCTGACAAACATGTTCCCTCCCTCTGCAAGAAGAATGATTGAGGACAAATTCCGTCACTCAAATTCACCCAACAAATGTGTTTACAACTTTTAACTGCAGATGATTATCTTCTACTAGTACAGTGTACAAATATATAATGTGTATTGTGTTAGTTACTTGTCCTTAGCACCAAGTCAAAATACCTGCTTCCATTATAAGTTCTCCCATATGCAAATTCAACTGCTCAGTCAAATATTCATGAGAACCATGACCTTGCCGAAAAGGGGAAAGAGGCAAACTCAAAGTCTGGCCAAAGAAAATTAATAGACTCTTTCAAAATGCACCATTCCCCCCACCCTCCCTTCAATGTTCACAGTTTCATCTGTTAACTAATGCTGGTAAAGCAATCAGAAGTTTAAAAGCCTCACCACATTAAGAGATGGGCACAAATCAAAGCTCTGGAAGGGAGTGACCTAAAATTCTCTAATGGTTTGAATTCAAATCTATTTGGCAGCATGGACCCATCTTTGATTTAATGGCTAAGTAACAAATATTTGTCTGGGAGAAAATGAATAAGCTTTTTCCCGAACATAGACCAGAATCCCTGTGAGACTTTGGACCACACAGTCTTGTTCTTCCTTAATGGACTCCAGTAATTCATGAAATTACATTTTATCTCATAAGTAAAATATAAAGAAGGATGCTTCACAAACACTGAAGTATGATAAGTTTTTGGGCTTGGTTTGGGTTTTTTCTTTTCTTGCAGTATAAATTTTTATTGGCATCATATCCATAAATCAACTATTTGGTTCAGGAAGACAGAACATTTTCAAGATACTCTCAACACACAAATTAATCTTAGGGGCCCTATTCTCACTCATCTTTTTATCACATCTGAGTTCTTCATTAAAAATTATTCCAGCTACAGGTTAACAGCCTTTCCTCCTCATGCCAAATAAATGTCACCTTATAACACTACATTTTAGTTTCCCATAGTTGGCTTTTAAATATAGATAGGCATATATTGTAGGAGTCTGAGTTTAAAGGGACCCAAAGGTGTAAGGAAATACAGGTTGACATCCCTTTAATCAAAATCCCATGTCTTCTATATTTTCAAGGTATCAATATCTAATATATTCTTCATGAATACAGTATGATGGGCAACAGCTGTTCTCATTAAATCAGCATAACACACTGATTTCAGTACAGGCTGCCTGTGATCAATGTCCAAAAAACTCACTGACGATACAGTAAAGAAATAAGCAGAAATTACACAAAAAATGATAACATTTATCTAGATTGAAGCATTTGCTTAGCTTTATATTTTGTCTTCTGATAATGATCAGTTTTTTTTTCTATACAGCATTTTTATTCTCTGTTTTATGTCTTAGTTAGTACTGGATTGTTGGGTGGTTCTTCTCCTGCCTTCCCCCTGCCCCCCTGCTTTATTCCCATGTTTAATTTTTTTTTTCCACATTCTGCTTAGTTATTGAGTTTAGCTGATTTACAATTCTGGTTTTACTGTTTGTTTGTATAATTTTGTTGGGGTGTAAATAGCTGTTGGTTTTTATTTGTTCTTTAAATTTGTTGTTCCCATGGTAACTCCTTAGTGCATTTTTCCCTGAGGTTTGAAGGATGCTTTTGGGCTTTGCTGTAATGGTCTGATAATCTTCATCAGACTGCAACATGTCTTTACATTTTTCTTCATGTTTCGACTGTCTTTGTTTCTTTACTCTTTGCTGCTTATATAGATCTGGTGGCCTAGAGTGCTGCATTTTCTATATTGGCATTTAAATAAAAGTGAAGGTACATTAATAAAAAATTCAGACAGCAAAACCAGATACATTATTTAAATATAGTCTACACACAGGTGTAAAGCAATCTATTCCTTTTCAGTCTAGACCTTACAACATTACGAAGATCTCCCATCCTTTGTGTGGAAGTACATATAATGGTCCCAGTGTGTGCTGGGCCTAACTCGGCTTTGAATGCCCCAGCCCTTTTACAACGCACAAGCAGAAGAAGGACAACTTAAAATATAACCTGTATCCCTGAAAGGAATTTCTCAAGATATTAAAAAAAATTATACAGGTAACAGTGGTAACTGGTCACTTGTACAAAACTCTCCACACAGAACAAGGGACTGAATTTCCTGACCACTGCTGCACTCCACTCCATTCACAGCAACGGACAGTGGCTTCTGAGGCTGCTCTGGTTTCATGTAAGAACTAGGTACATCTGAGGACAGTCTCAGACTTCAGAGGGATCTAAAACTGCCTCAGAGATACTCCTGTCCCTTCTATTTCCTGTCCAAGTACAGCTGAGTTAAAGCAGGGCATCAGACTCGCTGTGTAATGGTGACCTGAAACCATATTAAGCCCTCTGCCACAGAGCTCCCATCTGAGTCATGAAAACATTTGGGACTAGTTGTCCATATTTCAAAGCTGTGTTTTGGAAACAAATTTGCTAGTTTTGCTAAAAGCTCAGAATGCCTAACTAACTGCGCAAAAGCTGCAGATACACCTTACAGAAACTATATCAAGTAGGAAAAAGGCACAGTACTGATCGATCCTGATTACATGCAGCACACCCATATCCCAGTATGTCTCAGTGCCAGAGAGAGGCAATTACTCAGCATGTTATGCTAAACACAAAAAATGGAGCTGTGCTGAGCTAAATATGAAAGTCTAACTCTATTTTTCTAGCTACTGTAATCCCATGCATTTAGAAAACCCAGATTATTTTTTTCTTTTATTTCTTAGGAATATCAACTTGTTACTGCCATGCTAAAGTTTTCAAGTCACTTGTCCCCAGTGTCCCCATGGCTTCTTTTCTTCTATAATGTTTACCCTTTAAACATCCTTGTACAATAAGCAATTCTTGGTATTACTATTAAAAAAAAAAACAACTATAAATTACTCATATGATAGCTAGCATTCTAAAATAAATTCTGTAAGATTTTTCTGTAATTGTCCAAATAGCCTCTAAAAATAGTACTGATTGAAAGTTTTACATTTTACTTTGTAAGGGCAGCTCTTTTACCGTAATTCTTACACCCATTTCTACTAAAGAAAATGTACAAAAACAAACTATCTAAGTGCTCAAGGCAGACTTTTGTTTTAAGAATGTGCAAAATTTGAGAGGGCTAAGGGTATGTATGATTGGATGGCAGAAGTTCAAAGGTTTCTGCACTCATGATAATGAGAGAACATGTGAATTCCTGGGGAAGTATGCAAACCACTTGCTAAAAAGGCCATTATGGAAACATTTAATAATAGGAACAATGATGTGCATCATCTTTTTTTTTCAAAGTGGCAGGACAGAAGCAGCTTTGAGATTTGATTCAGGCCATCTGTGGACTCAGGCAAACCTCAATCACTTAACACTGTTCATAGTTGGAAGGTAGTATTTACAACCCAAGAAACTACATGTGGCTTTAAGAGATTTAAATTACGGAAGTCTTTGATCATTCTGGTATCAGTTTTGGAATAAAAAGGAAAGCATGCAGAAACTACTCTACTAGGGAGTAAGCCCACTTGATCTGGGGTTTGTTTTTTTTTTTGTGCTTGTGGCTTGGTAAATTGAGCATTGATTGCTTTAGATTGGTCCTATTCTTTATACCTAATCTTTTCTTTGGTAGAAATGGATTATGGTTTTATATGCCTTTATAAAACCTCTTGAAGGATGTGCTAATTTTGGACACTATTTATTTAGATCATTTTGGAAGAATACTACCAAATTTAATGGAGAATGATAACCTCATCAAAAAATTTTTGTAGTTTGTTTTCTGAAACATCCCACAGGAAGAGCAATTCTGTGTTATGGTCAACAGAGCAAAGAATAATAATTATGGCCAGTAAATTATATACAATTTTGGATGAGATAATTCTATTGGGCTTCCATAGTAAGGCACTGATTTCATTCTTACTACCATTCTGTAGGATGTTTCCACAGGGAAAATCTGAGCTAAAGCAGAATCTCTACTATCTTCCTCTTGGCCTCTAGCTACTACAGAACATAACAATTATAAACTGATAAATCACTTGAATGGTTATGACATCTTCCATTGACTAGCAGGCAGTGGTACATATACACAGACTGCTGCCAACATTAAATAACTGTCAGCTGAATTACCTAAATGATGATTTAGGCTCAGCTAAGCTTTTAAGGGCAATTTTTTTTTCTCTCAAAAAGGGGTGATGGTTGTACGTCCTATATTCAGATCCTGTTACCCTTTTATAGTCCAATTCATGAATTTGCTGATTTCACTAGGCATTTTGCCCATGCTGACAGAGCAGGATATTGGAGCTGATTCCTGCTATATAGACCTAGCAGAAGGAAAAGGTATGCCAAGTTTGTAAATCTAAATTCCCACTCATGTGTGGACAAGAACAAGTTGCACATGGCACAGGTACACAAGTGTGCTTTATTCCACATATTTTTACATTCTACAACGTTATAAATAATTTCTAATCTTTGGATGTATTAATTTTGTTGTGTCCTCATGTCCACCCATTAAAAAAAATTAAAAAGATGTATCAATATTGACAGTGCTCCAGTAACTGATAGGCAGTCTGCATGGCGTAAGCACATTCATTTAACTAGCAGCCTTTGCCCCAAAGAGAAGTTCTCACTTATGCCAATACAGTTGCAATAATATTTGTAGAGGCTCACTAAAATACCTGGAGTTTGGTTATACTTTTTCCTCTTTGAGAAGGGTAAAAAGGCAAAATGGTGTAGGTTGGGAATGCAGAGATGGTCAGGTTGAACAGGAGTACTTGCTGAACTTGGACAACTATGGACACAATTGTTTGCTTCCTGACAAAGATGGTGTCAGTTCTGTTTGCCAACATGCACTGCAGCTATATGTAACCACTAAAAAAGCCACACAGATATTCAAGATCTGCCACTTTTGGAACAGGGACTAGGAAAACTGTATAATCCCAGTGTAAAAAACCACACAGCAGATGGTCTTTTTTGCTCATCTCCTGCTCCCTCTCCCCCCCAAGTGACGCTGACAGTATCTGCTGAGCAGACTGCCAAGGACAACCACATCACTCCATTTAGGCCACCTTTTTGGCACACGAGTCTTGTTTTAAGTTTGCGTTTTCTGTTGTCTTACTTTAACTGTGCTAAGACCACAGGTTTAACTATATATAGGAACCCTAATACATTTATTACAGCGGTTAAATGACATTGTAGAAAAAAAAGAAAAGCTGAAATGCAGAGCAGAGCAGATGGAGGAAAAAAGAAAATGTTCCTACTCCATGAAGAAAGATAAGTGAAGCAGGGAATTTCATTTTTGGAAGGCATTTTTTAAAAATGTCATTATTATGCAGGTCGGCTCAAGAAGTATAACTTCATAATAAAAGAATGCAGAATGGACTTTGAAGCATCTGATTTTCCATGCTGATGAGGAGAAGCAAGCCTGTTTTTAACTGTATGTTCACTCACTGGCTACATTCAAAGTGGTATCACTGCTGTTTTCTGTACCGCCTGTACATTATAGGCCATGGCTCATTAACTAATGTCATTATCACCAGATGAGTCCATTTTTGCCTTCCAGTTAGACATGGAAATCCCATCTGACTATACCTCAAGAAGCAAAGCAGAAAGAGACTGTCTTTATATGTTGAGAATACCATCATATCTTATTCTTTAACCAAAATATACACATTTGCTTAGGAATATAGTCATGCAGCCAAATATCCTTTGTCTTGACAACAAAGTAAGTCTTAGTTTGATAGCAAAGAGACCTCTCTACCTCAAAATCATTTAAAGTAGTGCTTAGAGAATGCATTTTTCTATGTCACACACACTATAAATGTATATTTCTCTCCTGTCCCAAAGTTACTTTCATTTAAGTGTTAAAATTTTATGCAGAATAAGTGTATTTGTCCTACAAATTATGCCCTGACATCCATATGATTTATGGACACCTCAGGTCCTGAGGTGTCTAAAGAAACTGGAAAGAGAACAGTATTTAAACTCTAGAAGGTTTCTGGAAAATCTAAAATATATTCCTTTGAATGATTATATTTATATCCCTCATATGGTTAGGCCTATATTCTGAAACTGTTGCTCCTTACTGAATTCTGAAATAAACTCTTTTGCTGAGGAATACTGAAACTGTACAATTTTCAGTGACATTTTCCAGAAAGAACTATATTCAGCTTCACCTTAAGCAGAGAACTTAGTACACTTTCATTTATATATAGTAGATTAGCCCCTCTCTCCTTCCCAAATTGCCCATCTTCTTCTCCTGTTCCTGTAAGATATTTCTAGCAGTCACAGAGATTTTGCTCTCACAGGAAACAAACTAAAATGCATACCACACAGAAACAGAATAAACAAAAGACAAGTCCACAAGAGAAAGCTGCTAGGACACTAGATGAAATATTTTCCCATGAATCTAAAAAAGATAACAGGCACTTGCTTATATGTCTCCTTTCATCCCTGAAAGCCTTAAAGTTAATTCATGGTTTCATAACTACAATAAAGTAACCAAGCAGAGATTAAAATCAGGGCCTCTTTTTATTTGGATATCAACAGTGTGAATCCCACCCAGGTCTTTCTAAAAGCAGCCTTGGCTGACACTCCAAAATGCTTCCTCAAGTTCATCTTCAGCCAAATAAGAAGTGGTCTGGAAAGGATTCATCCTTTTAGTGTATACAGAAGATCCTCGTCTTGGATCTATAAACCAAGTCTTTAAATTCCATTGTAATTACTTTGCAGCCATAAATAGAGCACACTATTTGTGGCATCCCAGCTGGCTTTTTAGACAAGGTGCACATATCTTAAAAAAGAACATTCAAGAAAAAATGGGGACAGTGACAGAGACATGACTATGATAATACATGAATGCTTAAAAAGAAAACAAGAAAGAAAGAAAAAGTAAAGAAACTGGCTTTTTTTTTCTTTTTAACATAATGTAATAGCAAAAAAGAATTTTCTTTATCGAGGAAAATTTTCTCAGAAGCTGTATTCCCACCCTGAAGGTCTGCTTTCAAGTAAGACAGGGTTGGTAAAAATGAAAGCTCTTTTATAGCAAAGTCCTTTAAATCATTTAACTCTTAAGACATGATGACTTAATAACAGTCTTACACAAATAACTGAACTCTTCACTCTGAATTTAACAATCAAACCAAAACACTGTTTTCCCCGAGAGATGCATTTTTGTAAAGACAGTCATGGAAATTCAAGACCATGGCTAGGGTTAATGCTCAATAAAGATTTCCCCAAAGATTACAAGTCATTCATAGTGCCTCTGATATCTATAAATGCCTAGCTTCCATGGATGCACATGGTTTGGCCACAAGTCCCTCCATTTTAAGCTGAGATAAAATTATTTCCATAGAGTTTCCATAGGCCAGGGGTTTTCCCTGACCCACAGCATTTGCTGGCTCTTCTGTGGAACAGCAAATGTCATGACCATCAGCGAGATAGCCAACAGTGCAGATTTCTGTTTAGAAGCTTAGTATAAAATGAACATTCAATACGTCTTTTAACATGTCCAATTATTACACTGATTTTTAAAGCATTAAAGAAACATTGCCTGGAAGTTTCGTATACTCAGCAGTAAGACATCACTGAAAACCATGGATTATTCGAGCATACAGCCGCTCTTGGTAACATAATCTAGTTCAGTAACTAGTCCCCAACACTGGTCTTAAGCACATGTTGAGGAAAGAGTAACTACTAAGTAAGGATATAGACGTAACTACTGCCTGCAGTGGTAATCTCTTAACACAAAAAATACATCAGCTATCTCTGCTGCTATGTATAATTTCAATAGTAGACTACAAATGAAGAGGGGTTTTGGAAGAATTAAGTTTCTAGTACAGAAAAATGCAGTCAAACTGATTGGTAGAATATATTCTGGGTAATGGTAAAAAAGAAACGCAGGAATTGTCTGATTGCAGCTTACAGGTATACAGGATAGCAATATTGCATATTGCAATATGCAACATCAGCCACACAAGAAGATGGAAAGGACTGGAATTCTAGGAAGCAAAGTAAAACAGCAAAGACATTATATGATTTTTAAGCTAAAAAAAGCCCACAAACTAACCAACCAACCACAAAACACAAACAGCCCCAAACTACTGCAAAGGGCAAGTTAGCAGCAATCTGCTTCCCATATCCACAGTGACAAGAAGTGACAAGCTTAACAGCAGAAGTTTTTTAAACATTAGCAGAAAATACCCAAGAGTAAGTGTAGTGCAGCTCTGTAATAGGTTGCCTGGGGGCCTTAAAGAATATCTGTATAAAGCTTTGGAACAGGTTAGACAAACATCTGTCAGGATTAGCTCATGCTGCCTTGGGGCAGGGTGATGAACTAGGTGCTCTCTTGTGCTCCCTTTTAACTCTAAAATTCTATCATTATTAGGAAAAAGCCACATAATTCCACGGTAGTAGTCAGAGAACATCTTGGTTCACTAGGAAACCAAGGACAGTGATTAAAAAAAAGCACCGGTCTACCCCTGAATGAAGATGGTAATTTTTCAATAATGCTGAAAAACAAATGTTCCAACACGTTTATATTCTTCAGTCTCAAAGAAGAAATATCTGCTTTTGTTATATTTTCAGGTTTCCAGTTTATGCAAATAAACCAAGTTCCTCAGAGAGAAAAAGAGTCATTCTCTAAACCTCATTTTCTTGAGAATGGAGGCTGAAAGCTAATTAGAGATAAAAAAAGATTTTCACAGGGTGTGGAACACCTATAAGGAGGGGGCCATGCTACAACTGATGAGACTCAGTCCTTTAAGCACTGATCTTTACTGTGTAAATGACTCCTGTGCAGAGATCATACCATGAACTGCATGAGATCTGTAACCAGAAGCTGTACAATCGCATTCTCATGAACCAAGAAGCAGGTATTTCACTGCAGAAACTGCACTGCATGAGCTAACCAGGAGGGAGACTGTGAATGCATCATCCTGCACCTGGTGTGCATACCTGCCTAAATCCGTGCTGGCTCAGGATTCCCTTGGCTCTCAACTCTACTGAGGTAAGGAAAAAAAGTGATGGAAAGAGGCTTACATCAGATTTGCTATACCCAGCTAAATATTTTCCTACCTTGTTATACATGTTCAATTTCAGGTCATCATTAAGCAGTATTTGAGTTAGGGAATGACTTGACAAAGTCCTGTGGAACACTAAGACTTAAATTCCCGTTAATTTTTATTTTCTTCTTTTCTATAAAGTGGAATAGTTCCACCCAAGGAAAGCCAAGGGTATAACAGTGTGGTGACTCACCTGATAACATCGCAGAGATGTGATTTAAACTTCCTGTATTCTAGACACTTACTTCTCATGTTGCACCAGCTACCTTTTATTCAAATAGCTATTTCTCTCAAATCAAAACTTGTAATGCCCTCACAAAAAGCAGAAACATTTTCCAGCTCAGCATCCTTTGAAATGTACGCTTCCATTAAGAGACACTTTGAAAAATCAGCATTAGTTCAGATTCATACCTAAATATTTCTGTTACATTACACAAAGCTTCTGGTTTGGTTCCCTTTCTATGCAGCATAAAAATAACGCCTATTATGAGGAGATGTGTTTTGAAGTCTTTCACAAATGCCAGACTAGACTGGCAGCGCTGCTGCCCCTCTTCTTCACAGTGCCCTGTAAGAATTCCCTACCAGCGTTCAGAGGCATTCCAGGGAGGGTGCAAATGAAAAGCAGGAAAGCATACTCTGGCTCCTCATCCTCCAGGAAGAAGAGCAGTTAAAATGAGTGAGAGAGACAGAAAACTTCTGCCAACCCAAAGGAAAGGCAGAGAGCTCAAGAGAAACACAGAAATGCGGTTTGTAAGTTTTTTTGCTTTTTCTTCTCTTCCCTCTCCAGTTCACCCTCTCCAAATTTATTGCTTGTAAAACTGCATGAAGAGAATGCATCTGAAGACTCCAGGTCAATTAGTGTGCATTTGGATTAGCCCAGAACTCCTGAAAACCTACCCCAAATAGTCCCAAAATAATTTCTCTTCCTTCTCATTCCCCTCTAGGACTGCACCACTGCTTCTCAGGGGAAATACAGGAAGTGGTTAACTCAGGACAAATGCTTGCAGAGACCCTGCACCATTCCAGAATCAGTAGAATAAAATTTTGTTGGATACAAAGCTTATTTTAGATCTATATAATCAAACAGTTCATGTTTACAAGTGCTACCTATGCATTAATAACACTAATTAGGGCACACAGTTTCTTTTTGAATTATTATATTTTGCAAAACTATTTTAAAAGGCTACTATCTGTGTGAAAAACACAGCACCAGCAGCTGGGCTCCAGCACTGTATCAGATTTACTGGAGGAATAAAGACCTATCAACACCTTAGAAGACAAAGGGCAGCCTCCTGAAATGCAGGTAGCCTTCACAAAATGTCAGCACATTAACCCTTCACCCACTGCTTAGAGCTATGATGTGAACACAAACAGGGGAGGCTCACATTTTTGTCTCACGCCTGTGCTAAGACCTTCCTAAATTGAAAACACAGCTGGTTATAGTGTGCAACTTTCACCAACTGACAAGGCTGGCATCCCTCGATGTAACAGAGAAATTTAATGAGGTTTCAATATGTCACGCTAATAGAGATAAATCAGAGCTACTACGACTGTCAATGACGTTATCCTAATAACTTCTCACCCTAGCTACATAAATGGCTCCTGAAGAACATGACTTATCTGAGCATTAAGTTGAACAGGGTTTAAATAGCACAATTAATGATAATATGAATCTATTCATGTTAAATATACTGAAATACTTCAGATACTTGAATAAATACAGTCTAATCTCTGGGGAAGGCTTAGTGTGATAAAGATGACTATAGTTCCACCGCTTAATTTTGTCATGTAGATGCTCCCTGTAGACACTGCAGAGAGATAATTTTTCTAAAATAGAAAATTAAGTTCTCTTTCAAAGGCAGGCAAATCCAAAGCTTAAGAAAACAAGATCTTATTCAACCTTGTGAAAACGGAAAGCAAAAACCACCAAATGTAAAATGGTATTGAATAGCATTCACACTCATCCAATTTAATGAGGTTTTGGATTCTTGATGTCAACTGTAGTGCCTTGGGTGGTAATGCACAACCTATGCACTGAATTACAAAACCATAAGCTATAACTTCTGTAATATAGGTAAATAATTGCAGCTTTTTGAATCATGTACATTAAAAACACAGTAATGCAAAGACTTCTTTACACTGGTAAGCAAAGTTGTGTGTTCTAAAAAGTGGCTCAAAAGCCATCAGAATGAGGATATATAAATTGATATATTAAGACTTTTGAAATTTAGTCAAGTCAGATCAGAGTATTCTGGTAATGGTTCTGAGAAAACAAGATTTCTTATGTCAAATATTTAGTAATACCAACTAGTAAACTAAATAATCTCTGAGACTTAGCATGAGAAAAATCACCAGATGGTAAACTGACAAGCTTTTTAAAGAAAATTCAAGTAAATATAGACCAAGAATATTCATTTCCATTGCATTTACCATATATTGCAGATCTGGCCCTACTTACATTGAAGTTGTTAAAAAGATAAACTTAGAGATGACCAAAGAGCTACTGGGTAGTAATAAACATATGCAACATACAACTGGAATAGGATTTACAGTGCTGAAAATACAAACAAATCCTAAATAAATTCCTTCAGGTGTATAATTAGAAAGGTAAGAAATTTTAGTTTATACAAAAATATGACTGAAATACTTACAATGGTGTTAAAAATTCCTCTGCCTCTGTTACTGATTCTCCCTAATTCACCCTGCACTTCTGTAGTCAATCAAATCAGAACTGAGACCTACAGGAAAGCAGAAATATCAAGATTCAGTGAGAAATTTATATACTTTTTTGCTTTACCTAGAAGCAGTACTCTACACTGGTAATGCTGAGACATCCAAAACCAAGTTAATTTCCCAAAACTAGGGGAAAAGACTGTACCTGGACCAACACCAAGCTGTAAAATTTTAGTTCAGCAGTCTTTATTTCTGAGAAATCATTCAATGAGCTTGAGAGCTTGAGAGGCTTTTATAAAACTTTTATTTCAGACAGCCACTGTCATAATATTGTAGCTACACTATGCTAAGTTTTAAACATACTGTGTTGTGTGAAAAATATGAATAGTTTACATCTCATTAGGGGAAAAAATAATCTTGACTTAAGTCTTAAAGCTGAATGAAGACAAGTGTAAATAAGCCCAAATGATGGGATATGTGTAGAGTTTACACTGGTTACAAAAATGACATTGAGAATAGTCTGCATATTCTGCTCTACTGAAGAATTACTAAAATGTAATTAACAAGACCCATTTCATCATATCTTACTTCACTTTAGGAAATAAAGAAAATGTTGATAGTTACCAGTGACAACAAGTATTAGTACTCTATTTCTATATGTACTATGCATATTGCAATGTAGTCAAACTCAAACGTGAAATACTATTTACTGTTTTCATTATTCATTTACAGACCTGACAGATTCTTCTTACATTATACTCACCCTACATGGCATTTCATCTATAATATACATTGTATACAGCATATACAATGATAGAAAAACATTCTCCATCATTTTTGGGAGTTCTTTAAGAGAGCAATACAACTTTATAAAATGAAAACTGGTGGCGAGACTACCAGAAATTCTGTCCTTTTTTTTTTTTTCCTGCATGAGGGAATGGGAAAATTTTTGGTATTGTCATGAGGTCACCGGAAATACTGCAGTAGTGAATATAAATAAGTCTTTGTTAGGTGACTGCTGCATTGTGGTCATTACTTGGGAATGGTTCTGGATTACCATCTTATTTTTATTGGCTGTAATTTAAAGATACCTTCTTCAGTTGGTGGAAAAATAATGCTCCTTCTTTAGTTCTAAGAAGAGCAGCCTAAGGCTGGAATGCTCTAAAGAAACCCAAGCTTTTGTAAAATGATGTCATATGCCAACTGTGCCAGGCAAATGTTTAGTAATAGCTAAAGCATTCTATAATTAAAACAAGTCCCTTGTTAGAAGAGGCTGAAAGTGATCAAAGCTCTTTTGTCTGTTCAGACACTCGATAGATGTGAAAAGAGTTTTCCTTACAGTGAAGATAGTGCTGTGGTTTCTGTCTCCATCGTAAGTAGCAACAGAGTGCATCCTGAACGACCCCTATTTGCAAAGAAACTAATACAAGTAATACAGAAAAATGAGTGAAACAAAAGGGGCATTCAACAGAAAATAGACAGGTATTTCTTGCCCCTGTAAGACATAGAGTGGAGCCTTAAATATCTGAAACTATTATTTAATAGTTGCAAGGCAGTAAAGCAGAGATATTTCAACAGTACTGCCAACAAACTGTCCACTCAAGCTAAAGGGACCATTTGATTCCAGTAGTGATTTGATTCAGCATGTGGTCCATGATTATTCCTTTACACTATAATGTTTCTAAAATATTTCCTATTTACCAAAAGTATATGTGAGAAAATATTTTGAAAATAAAGTGTTTCATTGATTGAAACAAATTCTTCAGCTTGCCTCTGGCCTTGTTCCTGCTCTATACCTGAAATTGCCTTAAAGGCTATTCAAAAATGGCTATTCAAATGCACCTTAGAAACTGAGGAAACAGAATTTCTCATCTATATGCACCCTAGTACAATTTTTATATGCCACACTTGTTTTTTCTTCTTTGACTTGCTGAGGTACAAATGAAACAGGAGGCAGACAATTCTAAAACCAGTCCTGGCTGTATATGCAAGATTTATCTGGAAATTTTAAATTCAAGCCTTTTCTCCTAACATTTCCTTTACAGTAACAAAAGCAACAAAAATCAAACATAAGTGTACCCACAGCATTCAGCACACTTTTTAAATGTTAAAAACATTTAAACACTTAAAACTTCCCTGACCCAGAGTGGCAGAGGACAAGGGTGCACACCAACACTAAAAGGGAAGTTACAAACACTCCAATTTGGAATAATGGTTTGAAAGAAGCTGGTTAATGCTAAATTCTATCCTGGGTATTCACCTCTGTGGAACTGAAGCTTCATCTTAAGAAGATTTGAACGCAAGCCTACTTCTTTCTACCCCACAGTATCAGGACAAAATAAGTCTGAGTTAACCTTTTGAGCAAGTGAGGACTGTGCTTACACTCAATAATATGTTCAATATGCAAGAACTTAATTCCTTGAAAAATTTGGTACCCTTGTTCCAAACTCTTGCCACTTTTCCCACCAAATGCTCAATGAAAATGCAAGCCTAATTTAATGTAAACACTGCATTTACACAACTTTATCAGTGACCAATTAGAATCATAAAGTACTTTTCACAACAAAACATAACAGATGTAATTTCAGGTGCAAATTCTTTGTTCCTGTTCACTTTGAAGAACAATGTAAAGTGTGAGACGCTATGTAAAATTTTGAGTTGACTTCTACAGTAAAGCTAAGTCAAGTGTTATTATAATTTTAAAAGACTTTAGTCATGTTCTCCCTAAGTGAAACAAAACAACTGATTCATGGATTGTGAACAAGAATTTCCCAGATTAAAAAAAACTTCCAAACTAATCTACTTATGGTCCATCTGCAAAACGTAAACCATTCAAGGCAAAACCCACCATGTAGATCTTCAGATTTTTTTTCTTTGACCTATCTTCACTCTATACCCTTTCCCATTACAAATTACCTGCAATCACATATGACTTCATTTCTCCATTCAAAACCATTATTTTTTTCCAATAGTCAATGCTCCATAAATAGACCATAGTCTTCCAAATACCTTTTCATATCTCATCTCCTAGCCCATATTCTACTTTGGAAAAAAAAAAAAAAAACCAACCAACCGAACCACACACAGGAAAAACATCAAACCATGTTATACAGACAAGTCTTCTGAAAACAGGCCATTTAGGGTGTTTCTAGACATACCGTATTTTTCCAGATGTTTTGTGCCCACTAACGCAATTTACTCTTGGAAGGAATTTGACCGGTCTCTAAAATGCTTCATCACTAAAGGCAAGTATAATGACACCTGACTTCCTGGAACTGTTTCAAAATGTTTTCATATTAGGTTTCTTTCTATTTGTTTTAAAGCAGGGTTAATGCTCATTCTCTGTAGCTCTTAAAAAGGTCTAACTTCTAGACAAGAAATATTAAACACCTCCACCAGTGGATTACTAAACTCTTAAGTCTTTTCTTTGCAATTCCTAATGTGATGTCACTTGATTGAGCAAGGCTTTATTTCTGTGATCTCTTACATTTGTTACATGGATTAGATGGGGCACACAGCTGCACAGTTGTTTTCCTGTTATACTGCAAAGTTTTAAGTGGAAAGAATGATCTCAAGACTTGGTAGCTGTGCATCTTCAACAGGTTGGATTTGTGAGGGAGAAAAGTAGGTCTTTACCTAGTGGTCTCAGTTCCAATTTTAGCATCTACAGTGATAGCCTTACCCAATGATCTTTTAGCCAACCCAAAAATAATCCCAGTAAGATTACTATAAATCAATGCTTCTCATAGTATGATATGTGAGGTTTTATTAATGGTATTCTCAGAAGGTTATAGCAAAGTAAATATGTAGCCAGAAACCCGCTAAATAAGCTACACAATGGAAATACTACATCAAAGTGCTTTGTAAAGAAGCAAAAGAATTCCTCTCTCCATGGGACGTGTTCCAGGGAACTGTGATCTCAGAGAATAAAACTTTCAGAGACATTAAAACAAATAAATAAATAAAAGGCAAACGGGATTTTACTTCTGGATAGCACAGGAGAAAACAAACGGGGAATGCTTCTTATCAAAGGATGAGGGGGAGCTTGCCTAAATCTTAAAGATCCACAAAGGACTTTAAGGCAGGGAAAGTACACCCCTATAACCTCTACCAGTTTAGAATTTCTAAATGTTACTTCTATAGAGATCATATGAAGATCCCAATCACTGTCCTACTCTCAAGAAATCCAGCAAGAGCCCTTCCTCTCTTTTGTCTAAACTGTGAAACAATTAGAAATTAATTAAAAGCAGTTTATTTACCCATTATAATTGATAAGAAGAAATATTAATACCTAGGGCAGACTGGAAATGTTAAAAAATGACAAATGCAAGCCTTCCAGTGGGGCTCCAAGTTCCTGCATTCTTTTGAAATGCCTGCATACTTGCCACCTCCCTACCAAAAATATCATGATGATACAATGGAAAGTTGATACAATAATAATAATAACGCATTCAAAAATGCATTTGGGAAATTACTTCAGTACTGATGAATGAAATCCATAAATAAATGTTAATCCCGTTACACAACATGGTGAATTCCCAGCAATGCTGCATTTGGTGCCGAAGAAGAAACAATCCAAACATTATCAAGAAATAACATAATTCAGGATAAGTAGAAATGCTCCAGGCTAATATGTTATACTGTACTAACTTAATTCAGTATGCCACTCCAGTTTGTTACCAGCTAAATTTATAGACAAACCAGTACTTTAAGGTGTCCACAAATTATTGTCTTCTTACAGTTATGGAAATCTCATCTATTCCCAAAAACAAAGAAAAGACAGTACCTTTTCCCCCTAGGAAAAATCTACAGAGGTGAAAACATATTTATTCTGGCACATGTGCCTGTTCTCAAAGGGTAATGAAACACCTTCCTCTGAAAGAAAGGCTCATTTAAACAAATAAATGAAATAAACTTCCTCTGGTCAAAACTAATCAGAACAAGAAAGAGGGTTTAAGGCTACAACTTGATCTCAGATCAGTCAAAATATGTTCAGTTCTCCATAACAGCAGATTCTATGCTACTGTGAACATAGTAATCTTTATAGTTTAACAAATTACTTCCACAGTTCCTTACACGTTATGTGTCTACTGAATCTGGTCACCTCTGCTTAGGGGTGAACTTGACCTGCCAAATCAGAGACTATAGCAGTGATATATTTGTCTAAGAGCAATTTTCACAAGAAAGATAAAACCTATCTGAAATTCATTTTCCCCTGCTCTCCAGCAACCTACATAAAGATACAGGAAGGACAAGTTATTGCTACATCTGCCAGTAGGGAATAAAACCTACTACTACTAAGTCTTTCATGGTAAGTGTCCTTCATCCCCCACCACAATTTTTATATTTATTTCTAAAATACTTATACTGTTGTAGTGAGTAGAATCAAATATCCATAAGTGCCTTGATCATACAGTGGTAAAGAATGCACAACCTCCACATGGAAGTTCTTGTGAAAGCACAAACTAGTATTTTAATTTCCTGGGAGCTGTGTTGGTCTGCCTCGGCATTTCTGCTAACCAAAGAGACATTTCGACGGCTCACCGGCAGTTTAACTACGGTGTTTTAACTCAGTGTGGTAGGGACAGTCTTGCTCTCTAGAGCTGGCCTGGTGCCAAGCTCAATGGAATACTTGATCCATGAGGATGTGTCCCAGAAACTGTAATACACAAGTAATAAATAGCAATAAATAACAATGGATGATCCGAAAGACCAGCTCACATCAGTGCCCTGTGTATACTAACATTTCTACATTTTTTACCACCAATAGAGCTGAAATTGAGCCAGTAATTGTGGGAAATTTTAGGAAAGTATGTCAAACATAGACAAGATAATAGTGTCTGTCGCCCTTTTTTTTTTTTTTTTTTTTTTTTTTAATAGCATTGTGGGGTGCCATTTTTATTGTCTATCAATGACTTCCAGATTGTTTACTCAGTTCACAAATAAAAATTAAAAGGATTTTGAGAGCAAGTGGTTAGAAAAAGTCATGGAAAACTGGAAAAGTCCCAGAGGATTTCTTTAAAATGTAAGTAAGTATCAAACTTCAAAATACAAAACTGAAGTATTCCTAACAATAAATATTCAATAAATTTATGAAAATAATCCAAAACACTATGACAATTCCCATTGTCTTTTAAAACAATAAGCAGCCACCCAAGAAGCAAGCCAAAATAGTTTGTTTTGTAGCTGTCGGACCTTTTGTTCTATCATTTAAACTGATGGACCATCCACAGCCAAGTTATTTAAGAAGAGGATGAAGGAAATTACTTCAGAAACTTCAAACACTAATTTATGCTACTTACACTTGTGTGTTTACTGAAGATCAGATGGTGTCTTATCAGAGCTATCCTCAGGGCAGATTTTATGATAAGCTTTGCACTGATGTTCATTCAAAGATGTTAAAGGCTCACCTTTATCCTGCACCAGAAACAAAGCTTGAGGCAAAGAAACACAAAGAAACACAATTTCCTTTTCAATTGCACTGAAGTGGTTGCCTCTGTCATCTAACCTACCCTGTTCTTTTAGCTAAGGATCACACCACGGGGTAATAAAAATTTGCTCTGCCTGCAACATGTCCAGGATTCAGGACTTGGAACAAGGAACACCATGTGGACTTTGGAACACAAAATGCAGAATGTATAACAAGGCATTACTCACAGTCTGGCAAGGAGGGCCCTCAGAAAATAAATACAGTTGGCATTCTTTATCACTCCAAGTGACACAACATTCTTACAGTGTCCTGGATTGTGGAAATGTTCATGAGTCAATATGGAGTATTTTTGTTTGTGACTTCCAGCTAGAACCTCAGATGACAGATGTTCAAATGCTATGATAGAAGCTGTGTTTACTGTGGGTTAATCTCAATTTTTCTAAGAGGTTCACAAATACAGCTGGTATCCCATTAACCTGTTTTCAAAAGAGGTATAAAGGGTCAATATGTTAGGAACAAGTCACTCTATTAGGAACTGGTAGCAATCATTATGTCATCAGAGCACATAATGCTGCAGTATCAAAAAATATATTTCTTGTAATGAACTTTTAAATTTCAAATTACTGCAATGAAGCAAGGCTATTATTCAAACAGTGTAATACCATGACAAAAAAATTTGACACATTATTTTCTTCCCTTTCTGGAACCAGTTGCTTCTTTCCGTGCACTTTCTTTAAACTTTTACAGCTTTGGAACAGCTACCTCCAGCACTAGTAGAAATTAATAGCAAAACTAAAAATGTCTATATCGAAAAGTAGAAGACTAACAGATATCTTAATCTAGTTGCCCAGAGGATATCCCACATTTACATTTGAAAATACTAACATATGACTTCTCATGCTTTTGCTTATCTGGAAAGTAATGTGGCTGGCAAAGAAAAATTAAAACCCATAAGCTAATAGGAAATCCTAAAAATAGTCATGCTATAAATGCAAATGGTATTTTGTCATCCACCTTCATTCAGAATGGGTTGTTTCATGCTTCACCATTTCAGAAATACAGGATAGAAAGACATTGCATAAAAGTCTTTGAACTATGACATACTTGGTGAAAAACTAATATTTAATTGATACAGAGGTTGTTGGGCTTTTAAAACTAATTAATCTTACAATATTTGGCATTTCTTTAGCCATCTTAGCAATGAAAAATCAGTAGAAGACAGAGCACAGAAGCTGCTTTTTCACCCCTGCAGTATGGAAAGCAGCAATCACTGAATGCCAAAAGGCTTGGAAAAGGATCATGAATAGAATCAGGAATTTTTCTTCCATTTTCAAAAAGTCGTTTATAGGACTGACTGTGAACATGAGTAAAGACAAGGGAAAGCTATGACATAAAACCTGAAAAATTTAGGTGAAGTTACACATCTGAAATTGCACAGTATATCTCACTTTCAATATTATGCCAATGTTATCCTTGGGATGAAATGTTTACAAGGAAAAAGAGAAGAAAAAAAGTTATCCCAAATGAACAGAAGGACATGGAATGCACAGTGTGAAAGAACCAAGTGGCTGTATGGGACAAGAGGTTACTACTACTGCAAGCAGAAATATGTCCCCATCAGGCTTTCAATCTGATTTCTGCATGGTTTGATCTGTTCTACTCAGAGAAGAAAGCAAACCATGTCAAAACGAGTTTTTACAGAATATGTATTTATGTTTTCCTTGAAGCATGACAGAGACCCTGTATTTGCAAAGGGAAGGCAGCATATCACTGAATCTGAGAAATAAACCAGGTTTTATCCAGGAAGTAGATTCCTTTTCACGTGAAGGCATCAAAACAATGTGAAAGACAATAGAAATACTTAAACACCTACAGATAAATGAATGCTTAAGGAGTTTTATTGTAGTGGGGCCAGAAATAGGACAAGATGACCCTGAAAATTATAACAGATTTAAGTGACATAGAACAAATACACAAATTAAGCCCCACATTTTCAGAGACGGGGACATTAAAAAAAACCCTCTGGAACTATGTTGCAGCTGGAAGCAAAATGGCCTCCGAGAGACTGGGGTAATTTGTTGACATTACATTAATTCTTAAAGTAATTGCTTGAAAATCCAGGGACTAAATGACAGAAACAGATATACATCTCCCAGGAAAAGCTGTGAAAAAATTACAATCAGCCAGAATGCCAACTTTGGGCATCTCATCTTATGACTGATAAAACTCCAGAGTATGCAAGCAAACCCTAATCTCAAATATCCAGAGGCAGACCTCAAGGAAGGCAAGGAGTGTGTGCACCAAAACCCTTCTTAAACCAGTGGGAATACTGGTGATGCAAAGCACAATACCCACATGACTTAGATAAACAAAATACATTATTTAAAAAAAAAAAACAATCCCACACCAAAAACTCTGAGATGTCTCAGCAGCAGGCAAGCTAATAGAAACACTTAATATACTCAGGGGCACAATACAGGAATACAGTGTTTCTTGTAGATGAAGTAATTACTAGAAAACAACAAGGCAGGAATGACTGGATTTAGGAAACAGCTGTATTTGATTTACATGGGACCTTGTCAGGGCCTTATCTTGAAGGCATATTAAAATTCTATAGTTGGCACAGCCATCTACTAATAAAAAGTTTCTTTATTATAAAAATTTTAAAAAGAAATAAAAGGTCTAGGTAGCAAAGAGACAGTAACATACAGGAAAAGATTTTAAAAACCAAACCCAACTGAACAAAAAACTCAACAAACACTAATCCCAAACAAACCCAAGCATCTTGGCAGACATTTTCAACCCAGAAGCTGGTGCGATGGAAGAATCCCTCTGCAGTACCAACCTTGTCTCTTACCTCAACTTGAGCTCCCCAAACCACACTTCTTTCAGTTTCCCTGGTTGCGCTTCATGGAAAAAAAGCTCCCATACTAATAGATACCAGTGGTTCATATACCCTGGTATCCTCTCTTCAACTGTGGGCAGTCCCAGCTGACTTAGTAAGAGGTGCAGCAAACTCTACTCAGTAGGTGGCCATAGGAAGAGCTGCCCCAACATGAAAAGCTTTCTCCTGACCTCAGACAGTAAAGGCTGGCTTATCCTCTAAACACAACTGATACAGTGATAAGGATCCCTTTCAAAACTGTTTTTCTAACTTATTATTGCAATTTTTTATACTCTTGCAAAGCACATAAATAGCTCATGGGTTTTGGATTCTCATCTTTTAAATGTACAAATGTTGCAAAATGTGGAGTTTGGTGGGGGGGGGGCGGTTTGTGTGTGGTTTTGGGTTGGGGGTTGTTTGGTTTGGTCTGGTTCTTTGGTTGTCTGTTTTTTTTCCTGTTTGGCTGTTTGATTGCTTTTTTTTCCAAGCCATGGTACCCCCTAAATTGCTGTAATTTTCACTGAAGTAGGGAGACATCCCAGCTTATTTCAAAGGACCGAGCCAGGATACTCAGAGCAAAGGTCTCAGCTGTTCTACTCTGAAGCCCATACCCATCTATCTTCCCTGGTCATTTCTGACTGAGAAACATAGGAAGGAAAATTCACTGTTGTTGATAAGCTGCCATTTTATCACCACTGAAGTGTTCGAGTGCTTATTTCAAATAAGCTAACTCCAAGCTAACTCAGGTACTTCAACATTTACATTCCAGTGTAGACAGAGACAGACCTTTCATAACTTTTGGAAATTTTTTCATATGAACTCTTGCTTAGTTCTGTTGTTTCTGCATATAAATAAAAGCTGTGAAAAAAGTATAACAATTCTAGAGTGAGTTGTGTACTTCTGATGGTAGCTTTTTAGTGGGATAAACACTGATCACTCCATTTTTTTGTTATTTGACTTAATCATTGGCAGATTCAAAAATAACATTTTGTTTTCCATAGCATGCTTGGCTTCTCTGTGCTTCTGAGGGAAGGAAGCATGTTTTTAAAGGCTTTTTGAAAGTCCTAATGGAGTTCATTAACATGTAGGTTTTGTTGTATCCTGCCCCGTCCCCTATTATCCACTTTTTACCTCTTGTTCTTCAATATGTAGTATAGTAGGTATCTTAAGGAACTTCAGAACTTCATTGTGCTAATCCCTTGGATTAATATCATTAAGGTCAAAGCAGTTTCTTCCTCACACCTTTAAACAAGATAATTAGCAAAGCCTCTTTGGCCCCCAAAACCTTACACTGCATAAGTCAGCATTGTACACAGCCATGGGCACAGATCTCTGTATCATGGCTATAAAGACAGAAACCTTTGATAAATTTTATAAAAAATATTGAAATATGTAAGATTTCCTTCACCACAACAAGCACCACCTAACTATAAATCCCTATACTTACCACTGCTAGCCTGCCTCTACACCGAAGGAGTGTTTCAATATATACTTAATATTTCTATGGCTCCACAGTACTCTGTGCCACCGCCCACACGAAACTTTGCTGTCGTGCTGCATTTCGGGAAGCAGCAGCACATTTCCACTGGCAAACACCACAGTCCGTGGGCCCAGGTGCTGGCACCAGGGGCACGCTGCTGCCAGGAACAGGTGACCCCCCTTCCCAAATGCCTCTTCACAACCCAGCGGCGCCCACAGGTTTACCTTCGCAATGGCTAACACTTGTTTAGCTTTTCCTTGCGGTAATCGTCACAGTTACTAAAAACCTCTGGACTATTTACAGCGTGCGATTACCTCTGTGAATCGACATTTCACCGTGTCCCTTTTGTCACAAATCAATTACAACGCTGCGTTTCGCGCGTGCAGCATTCAGAGCTGCCGAGGTCGCTGTGCTCCTCCATCAGAAGGAAATTACCTGGGGCAGCAACACGGCTTTCTGCTGTGTCTGCAGGGTGTCTGCTGCACGTCTCCTGCTGAGTGTGTGAGCTGCAGGTGTCCAGCTGCTGGCGGGGGCCGCGGGGGTGTCCACGGCGCGACGTGAGGCCGGGCTGCTCCGTGCCGGCCACAGCCAAGCCCCTCAGCGCCGGGCAGGGAGGCGTGAGGGGAAAAGGGAGAGGAAAGGCCCTGCCAGCCCCGAAGGGAGAGCAGGAGGAGGAACAGGAGGGGCTCCGGCCGCCGGATTCCCCTGGAGAACCCCCGCTGGAGCAGGGGAACAGCGAAAGAGAGCAGGAGCGGCCTAGAAGGGCTGGTACAGACTGACCGCAGCACCCCAACCCCGTACCCCCCTCGGTAAATGATCTCCCTGTGTTTATCTTGACCCTCAAGCTCTTTTTTTTCCCCCCTCTTTCCTCTTTTTCTGCCTTCCATCCTGTGGAAGAGGAGGAGTGGGAGCTCAGCTGGGTGAGCCTCTAGCAGCCCACCACACTGAGAAATGTTGTGTACTTGCACTGCCTGGAGTGATCTTAAATCCATTTTTACAGTGAGTCACTGTAAGATATTTGATAGGTATCTTTTTGAAGGTGTGCTGACCACTAGAAAATTAAAGCCAAAATGTTCAGAAAGCATGCAACTTAGGTAGTATGATGGAGATAGTGACTTTAGACAAGCCAGCAGTCTGGTGACCCAAAGCTTAATAGTCAGCAACAAGTCACAGGTAAGAGACTGAATTCATCTGGAAAACCTGTGAATTTACCTCCCACAGTGGCACAGACATATGAAGATTAAACCCGAGTAAGCCCAAGACAAAGATGTTTTTCGCTAAAACATAAAATACTGCTTTTCACATACTTTGCAGTTAAAATGTAGTAAGCAAATGAAGAGAATTTCCTTTGGTAGGCAACAAATTTAAGCTCTGCGGAGGCAGAATATAAAGTGACACTCCAGCTAACAAGTTCATTTTAACTTGTGTCTGTGCTGTTTTTCATTTAATTAATTGAAGAACTTCCATTAGCTTGAAAGGGACCAGGATCAGACCCTTGAGAGAGCAATTGTTTTTGAAGCATTGTAAGCAGTGAAAATTCTTGCAGTATTCAATAATTTATTCTGACTTTTTTTTTTGTCTCCACCACTACCATTCTCTTTAATTATTTCTCAATCTTCTCATGAGTGAAAACAACAAAAATTAAGGATGTAATTTTTTTTTAATTGATTATGTTGTTAAATAGACAACAATAATTTATATGGATCAAACTTTTAAAGGCTGGTCTAGGCAGGCATTTTCCCAGGGATTGTAAGTTAGCCTTATTTAAAATTACCTCAAAGATGATGCACGGAATTTTAGTTTATTTTAAAGATGTTTCTAAAAAGAAAAAAAAACCAACCCAACCGTTAATTAAATTATGTCTGTGCATTTATGACATCTATATATAGCTGCCAGTTAACAGAACTTGCATCTTCCTGAATAAATGCCAAGAAAGTAAGTGATTCTGGAAACCCACTTATACACAAATTTGCTAAAGTGCCATGCAAAAAGCTTTTATTAAAAAAAGATTGAAATTGCTCATATCTTAAAATAACTTTAGCACATGATGTAAAATATACTATAGTCAGTCTGATTTTTTTGAATTTCAGAAGGTAATTAGGCCCCCATTCTTGGAACAAGAGCCCTGCTATTATGATTACCAGTGAACTATAACATTTTCTCTTCACAGATTTCTTTTTTGTCAAAGATCATCCAGGAAGTATTAGTGTTAGAGAATGACTGCACATAGAACGTTTTTTAGAGGCTGACTTGTCCACCTGTATTAAAAAGACAATTCTTTATAGTTATGTGTGCAGGATGATGCTTGAGTCGAGAACATTAAGGTGTGCTTTGATCTGGACACAGATGAGAGCTGGGCAAAACTTACAAACCACAAAATTTCCATAAAATGTTTCATAAAAGTTTCAGCTTGAAACTTTTACAAATTCAAGCCAAACTAGGAAAGATTTGTTCCGAAATAAGTTTGATTTGATTGTTTTAAAATGGAGGAAAGTGGTTTAATACAGTCACCTACAATGAAATACAGGCAGTTTTTGTTTGCCAAATGACACATGAGGCCACCATCTCCAGCACAGCTATCTGGATATTCTAGTGATTACATGGGTGCTTCAATATCCTTCATTCATCCCTTTGCACCTTGTAGGAATATGTAAGTATGCATAAAAAATAGACTAGGCACAGTAACTCATGTGATGCCACTTCCTGGGTCAAGTGTTCCAACCACCAACATTAAAATTTTTTATTTTTTGCTTCTCTGTATTTTTGAGTAATTTGCATATGTGGAAAGAAAACACTTTATTTTACAAGCAGCACATTTTTGTTAACACTTGCTGAATATCTTCTTTATTTTCTGCTCAGTGAGACAAATACACCCTTAACCCCCCCAAATTAAAGCCTTTGAAATAGTTTATCAACTATTTTGATTGTGTAGTTGATCAAATAAGGTATGGCAATGAGATTATTTACAGAATACAGCTCAATCTCTCCATGCCTGAATACGCAATAAGGGAAAAAGCAGTTCAAAAACAGACAGTATAAAGCTTAATATAGAAACCTAGTTATTTTTGTCCAACCAAAGCTAAACTGAAAATTTGAAAGTTTGCATTAATGGTCTTGCCTCTTACTATATACTTTGCACTGATTTAGCCCTTGAAAGTCATTGAGTCTGGACACTTCACATAAAGCTCTGCTGGTCGGATGAGGCACAGTTTGCAGTAGGATTTCTCAGCAGACATTTTCCTGTGAAAGTAACATGAAGCAGACAAATAAAGAAAGAGGGACCAGCCTGAAATCTTTTAATCTAGCTCCATTTACCTAAAATCACACATACAAAATTGCTTTTATATGCTAGGTCAGAGTTGAGCCATTGAAAACTAAAAGATGAAAACATTGTAAGCAAGGACAGTTGTACTTACTAAAATCACTCCAGAGAGCAATGGTCTTTGTGTGCTGTGCTGGAAGACATGAAATAGGTTTTGATTTTTTTTAATGTTTATATTGGAGCCTGTAGCATTAGGGTCGAGGCAGATGTGCAACCCAGCCCTTGGCTAAGATTTTACTCGCTGCATACACACTGAACAGAAATAAATGGGCAGCTGCCAGTTATATGATTTCTTAGTGAATTTGTTTTACCTCCGTTCAGCACAGCATGTACATTTATTTGGTACGGTTTGTTCATTATTTACATTTCTTATGTCCATCTAGGCAAACTCAGATATTGTTTCCATAGCAACCATCTGTACATTACTAAAACTCCCCTGACCCAGGCACAAATGCTTCTTTTCAATATCTTCGGGCTTTCAAGTGTCAGGTTTTCATCGGTTCTTCCAAATTCAGAAAACCTGACTTTCCACATATATTCATGGAGTTTTGCAGGCCACCTATTGCAGTTTACATAAAATATTACCACTTCAGTTGAGATAAAGGAGCAGCAAAGAAAAACCCCAAAAACCATAAGAAAGGAAGTTTTATCCCAGTCTAAGCAAGCTTGGCATACAACAGACTTTCCAAAAGTGAATTGTTAAATATCAGAACCTGGAAAAAGGCACAACAAAGTCCAGAGAAACCCAAATGTTTGACTCAGGAACAATGGACTGTCAGGCAATGCATAGGGTATTATAAAATTTACTAGTTAGAAGCAAAAAGCAAGTCCTATGTTAAATTATGTGGTGTACCAGAAAAATCATCCTTGCACACAAACAAGTTCAAAAAGGTCACATCTCCAAGAGTTTCAAGGTGAGAAGCACAGGGAAGCTGATCTTTATTTGGAAACAGGGTAGCATTTGTGACACCTAAACTGTTTCATTGCACCTTGGGATGCAATCCAAAGCTACTAAACTATGACCACAAACCACAGCACATCTAGGAGATTGTGTCATAGCAAGAGTCTATTTTTGAATAAAGTACATGATGTATTGAAAGGAGCATAAATGTCTTTTGTATTTTCCAAGTATGTCTTTCAGTGGCTTACCAGTTATATCTAGAGCAATCACACAAGAATGTAGTGACACAAAGTATATCATACAATCAAGATTTATTTTATATAATGCCAGAAACAAACTCCAAACAATCATGCATTCTTTCAGCAAACCTTTTCATTCACACTACTCTTACATAATTCTCTGAATACTGTGTCTTAAAGAAAAATGTTTTAAGCTCCCAATTTACAAACTTTTACAATTTTTGTTATAAAAATATAATTAAATTGAATGCAGGAAAAGAAACTTCCTCCAAAGAAGACCTCTTCTATTGCAAGCCGATTGTTTAATCCCATTCAGAAAGCAATTCAAACTCTAATGAGTTGGGTTTGGCTCGAGTCTTGCTGCTAACATTAAAAGACAATTCCAGAACACTATTAGCAGAATATTCTTACCATCAGAGGAACATTTTCCAGCCTAAATTTAGTCAGTTATTATCCTTATTTTTTTCTGGGCCAGCAGTGTCCTTGAGCTTGAGCATGCCATCTCTGACCCTAGAATTCATCTCTGCCATGCTTTTATACAGGTCCATTACACATTTTCCTCCAGCCTTCAGTTTATGAGGTTAAACAACAAACTCTAGTTTCTTTCCTAAGGTTGCTTTTTGATCCCCACATCCATCCTAGTCATAACAATGGAGTTTTTGATTGCAACAATTCAATAATATTGTAATTAAGATCAAGCTATAAATGAACAGAAGCTTAAGTGTAGGCTTCTGAAACTCCATTTGGACAGCCAAGAAGTCCAAAGCTTAAAAATACATAAATAGATCCCAAATTGAATCAAGCGTGCTGGGTGGGTTATGATGAATTTTAAAAGGAAACAATAATGTTGCACCCCCATTTTACAGAATCTTTACACATTTTACACAATCAGGATACCAAATAATGGTATCCTGAATTTTATTATTAAATTTCTTTTAATATTGAAAACATCTTTATTTTTCATAGATGTTGCTATAATTTACAGACTTTCTGCAAACTTGAAAAAGGACAGGAAATGAGAGGTGAGATTTCTCTAGTTTATGATGTCTCTACTGTAATGTTTCCAGCATCTGAATTAGGTCATTGTACTAAGGAGAGGGTGGAAAAAACAATAAAATGAAAAGGCAATGAGGAATAATCTTGTGCTGAAGTCTGTAGCTTTGGCTTTGCACTGAAGCTCTTCTAAACACCATACCTGAACTCCATCTATTTCCATGTGACATTCTTGCACACATCCAGCCTCACAGGACCCCCTTGCTAGACTCAGGCTTAATGAGCTGTAGGAATGCAGCCCAGCAAAGACCTGAGGTACACAGTAGTGCAGCTCAAGAGAAAACATGGGGAAAACAGACTGTTATGAGGGGTCCTCTCTTAGAATCAGTTATATTTGGATTTTCTCAAAATAACAGATAGATACTGTAATACAGCAATACTTTCAAACTTAAACCTCTTCTGCTTATGCAGGAAGAGGATGGATGACAGCTCTGTGCTGCCTGACAGGGTGTAAACCTGATATGGTGTGAAAGGACAATGTGATATTGTACAGAAGACAAAGACGACAGTACTCTGCTGAATACAATGGAAACAATGTGACTGAGAACATTTCAATAAAGATATTACTTGCTCGCTGGCTTTCCCCTTTGGTTTACCCTGCAAGCAGCCCTCCAGGAGTCCTTTCGTAGTCACCATATTCTTCTCACTGCAGCTAATGGATGAGTCGAGCTGAAGGAGAAACCTAACACAGAGCCATGTGTGTTGTGCTGCTCTACAGTGTTGACAGGCTTTCTGTGGCTTCTTTGATACCTTCATTAATTTTTCTTTGAGAACTTGCATTTATAAGAAGCAGCATGGAAAAAAAGAGGGAGGAAAGGTGAAAGGGGGGAAAGAAAAAGACAAGGAAACTTCTAACAACAGTAAGATTAGCAAAAAAGACCTGTTGTCAGCCCAGAGTTGAAACTAAAACCAAACAGAAGTAGAGCAGTTTTTGAGGGCATATTATAATAACATATTATTATATGTTTTGCTTAAGAAGAAAAAAATAAAAATAAAAGAGGTTTTATCATCAGACAAGTTTTATTGTGGCTGTAGTAATTTTCTTTTTGTGGATTTTTTAATTTCAGAAAAGTCTAAACTTTTTTTCTAAAAGAAATCATTAGTTTTCATTTTGAAGTGACAACTTTGTTTAGAAAATTGCCAATGTTCAAATAAAAAAAATATTTTAAAGGCTTGAGCAGATAAAAAGTTTTGCTTCTTCTTTGCCTCCCTGATTCTCCTCCCACAATTTAGAAAAAAATCTAGAAAAAAATCTACTCAAATGAGTTTGAAACAAAACATTTCCCCAGTTTGGCTAAAAAACTGAAAACAAGACAGAACTGCATCAAATTAATCAAATACAAGGTAAAAATTTAAAAACTAATTGATAATAAATTTTCTTTCTTTCTTTCTTTCTTTCTTTCTTTCTTTCTTTCTTTTCTTTCTTTTCTTTCTGCCTTCCTTTCTTTCTTTCTTTCTGCTTTTCTTTCTTTTTGCCTTTCTTTCTTTTTGCCTTTCTTTCTTTCTTCCTTTTTGCCTTTCTTTCTTTCTTCCTTTCTTCCCTTCTTCTTTCCTTCCTTCCTTCCTTCTTTCCATCCTTGCCTCCCAGGCAAGAAAAGGAAGAAAGCAGGAAAAACTCTCTGAGTAGTCATTTGTAATTTTCTTGCATCTCTAACCTTTTTTCCATGGTAGGTGCACTGCAAGAAGGGCACCATCTCATGCTGTTTTCCAGCTGCCTAAAAGCTACAGTGTTGCTTGTGTTTTGTCACCATGAATTATCCCATCAAGCAACACATAATTGATCAAATACTGAAAAAAATCTTAACTGCACTTTTCCCCTTGTCCCACTTACATTGTTTGTGTCATTCAGTGATCATTAACTTCTCAAAGTGTGGGCAAAATGTTGCTTTGCAACCCAGAGAATAAAAAGGAATGGGAAACAAGTTAAACAGTCAACATATTTTATAACGTTATAATTTCTTACTACTTTTCTACTCAAGAATTAATTTTGTTCATCTGCACACCTACGTGCTTGAGTTGTGAAATTCAGCAGAAGCCTTATATTGACTGTACTTCTCCATCATCTTTTTAAGGTACACCTGCCAACTGCCAGTTAATAATTTCTTAACATCATGTCCACCTACTTAATTTATAAAATACAGAGTTATTTAGTACTTGCATAAAGCAAGTGTAGGAGACTTTAGCTTAAAAGTCTGATACACACAAAAACATCCTTGATTCTCTCTACTTTTTTCATAAGCTTGAAACTGAATTCAGATCTGAATTTAGCTGTTACTTGCTGTTAGAACTAAAGTTCTTCCCCACACCCCCCCCACACTTTATGGTAGAAATTCTCTGGAATACTAGATATCAAATGTCTGCCTGATTAAAACCAGAGCTATACACAATAAAGAGGTAGCCAAAGTATCTATAACTATGTGAACTTCTGGGGGTTTATTCATGTGTACATATGTATGTATAGGGTATAACCCTATTTGAGATTTTTTGATAGTAGTACACCTTGTCTTAGTCCAAAGGATATATTGACCTCTTTCTATATTCTACAAAGGTCTCTGCTCATGCCTTGTCAATAATAAGTGGCAAGTCAAGTATGGAGACAGGAGATCCCTTGGGTTACTGAGTTGAAAAGAGAATACAACATCTGTTCAGATGATTCTTGTGTTCTCTGGAGGTCTATTTAATGACCGATTTCTAATGGCATGATGAAGAACACAGGACAAACTTGATAGCTTTGAGCTGTGTTTAATGGTTCTTGTAGGTGTATCTGCTGCCTGCTGTTTCATGAAGAGCACACTACTCTGGAAGTGCTACAGAGGCAGAAAGCCCCACCCCCACTCCCTTCAAACAAGGGAATATGCATATAACCCTGATTAGGGCTAGATAATATGTATTAATCCCCTATCTTATCAGCAGTGATCTCACTACACAACACAAAAATAGCTTGTCTCAGTGAATTATCTCTCAAAATGCAGCCAAAACTGCACATATTCTTACTAAGTGTTCCTGAACAAGGAAAAAAAAATATTTAAAATGTGAAAATACTGTGGCTTGTTATACATTAAGAAAAAACACATATGAGATTCCCCTTCCCCCTCATTCCTGGATGATTTTTTAAATGGCTTTCCTTGTCACAGCTGAGCTGGAAGGTTAAACTTTTATTCTTTCCTGAGCATTTACTCAGCCTCACATCAGACCGAAAAATTAAGGCTTCGAGTGCAGCTGGATTGAGAGAAACACTGCTGAAGCATTTTACAGAAATATTGCTCTTTTCTGATATCCAGAGCTTTTCTGTAAGACCATAAAGAAGATTATAAAATCCTTACTCCATTTAAACAGAGAGAGCATTGCCGTTGAATTCTCCCTGAGTTCAAAGGGACCTGAATATCATCCCGAAAGTCTTCAATATATGTACAAATATCTACTGCTTTGCTCTACGTTCTCTTGACCAGCTCCCTTAACACCACAGCAAGAAACACAGCAGAGAAAACCAAACTGCAGAAGGCAAAACTCTGTTACATTATTTAACCGTTTAAATTGCAAACAAGCCTACTAAAGAAAAGATCCACTGGAGTAGAAACGAGATGTGAAAGATCCAAAAATTAATGTTTATTTTTAATGCTGCATTAATACCTAGACGTGTCAGTCTTCATTAGAATCTCTGTGGAAGTTCTGCATATTCACAGCGCGAGAAAATATTGTCCCATAAGAGGCTAGTAAAAGCAAAATATTTTAAAAAAAAGGTCAAAAGAAAATAGAAGAGAGGTGGGACTAAGCAAGGTTATCTCCACTGTCAAAATGGAAATCTCAGATTCCAAGTGATGCCCCGATTTGCACCGAGTTGCCCAATTTAAGAGTGGCAGAAGTAAAAACAAACCAAAATGTTCATGGGTAATGCATTCAAATCCTAATAGTCAATCCTAAAAGTACTTTCTCAATATTTCCCTCTTTAAAACAACTCACACAAATAAATATGTATTTTAAATCATGTTATCACCAAATATGCACATGAGAGTATAACAACATTCATTTACAATAGTTTCAGAGGTTTTTAAAATTATATTTTACAGTCTGTACTTCCTGGACTCCTTGGTATGAAACAACCAAAGTTTGCTTTGACTCTAGCATTCCTATAGCTAGTAAGTTACCATTAAGGGTTAATAATTTTTCTTATTTGTGATTATGTGCAAGAATGAGAAACTGGTATTTAGGTATTACCTGTCTTTAATGGAGAATTCCTAATGAACATTCATCATAGCAATTAATTGAAAACGCTAGTTTCTTCCAAGTCTGTCTAAATTCTTTGCTTTCGAAGGGAGTGGAGTATATTGCCATCACCCATGACAAGAGCTAGACAGGTTAAACTGAGCAGTGCACAGGGAGCTCTGCACAGCTGGGCAATTCCATGTCTATGCAGTAACATATCTGAAAGAGCCTTATGAAAAACTGGTTCTCTTTCTTCAAGCTTGTCTGCTATACTGGGCTGACAGGCAGCAAACATTGATACTCACAAAGCATATGTATGATGGCACGCATACCAATATTCATTACAGTACACCAAAGACTTTTTAGCTTACTGGATATATTTCTTTTTCAGACTTTCATTTTTCCTTTTCAACTGCTATTTCTAACTGATTTGTTGCCGCTAAGAGCAGAATTCAACCACCTGTTCTTTCTTCACAGTCAAATTTCAAAATCAATATCTTAGGACAATTTCTTTTTTTTTCCCTGCTAGTTTTGCACGAAATAGCAATATGTTAGCAACACCAACACAGGAAGTGCAGTTAAGTTTGTAATTGGATTTTTTTCAGCAGCAGCATCCCTTAGACACTATAAGACCTTAAAACCACTGATGTTTAAATTCAACCACTATTTCTCCATTTCTATAGAGAAACTGTTTCAAAATGTACTTACTCTCTTCTCAGAAACCATAGCAAAAAGTTGTTTAAGTTGTCTTAAATGGAAAATCATAGGAAATAAATACAAGTAAATACGAACTAGAAAGCATGTGGATATATTTACAAAGAAATGCAATACAATAAACGGATCTAGTGGATTTTAATTAATGGTAACTTTTAAAACCCAATTATTATTCAAATAGATCAATAAAAATCCTTTGAGTAAAGCTTATTTTGTTTCTCTGATCAAGTATCTGAGAAACCAGTATCTGTAGGGGATGGATTTATGATTGAAGGCAAATGTTATGCATTTAAAAACCGATTAGCTTCCCACCAGGTATGCCCTCAGCAACAAACAGGAAAGGATTCTACAGAAAGTAATATTAGACCTTACAACACCTCTCTGAAATGAATGTTCCCACACCTGATTTTCACTCAGAAGTTAGACAGGCTCTTCAGGGTAACATTGAATGCCCACTGGTATTCAGAGCATAGATCCTATATACTCTATTTACAAAACCGTCCTTTCACTGCCTGAAACGTTTCTATAGCGTACCAAATCTCTTAGAATAGAGTTTAACATTCACATGTGATTTAGTACTGGTATTGCCTTGTTGTCATAGTACTCAGTTCAGGAGAAATGTGTGCATAACTTTGTTGCCTGTGATATGCCACACAAATCACTTACTCTATTTGTTCCTTATCTTGCTTACATCCAAAGCTCACTAAAATGGGGGAGAATGTGGCACTAGCCTGAATATGAATCACTGAAAATTTTCAAGTTAAAAACCAAACACATGAATTGGTGCAACTTGAGAGGCAGACTACTTCCGGGAAGAGGTAGAAATGAACCACAAAAAGTATGAACTTCTCAAGTGCCACTTACTCCAACACCTCTTTAACAGTATCTGGACTAACTTTTTAGTTTCAGAGACTACTTTGTGCCAGTAGTTCTGTGTGTACGTGTGTACGAGCACACAGAACAGACTCGACTTGGCCTTTCCAATAATAGAAAGTTCAGCTACTGGCAGTGCTTTAGCCTCTCTAATGATTTATATTGCATAGACATTAGAACTTTAAGCCAATTCAAACTCCCACTACAATTAGAAACACACTTCCACTTGTCATCAATTTTTTCTATTTGTCTACATCAGATACATATTGATTATCTAGTATATCTATTATGAGCGCATCAATGAAAACTTACATTACAAAGGAACAGCAACTACTTTCAATTAAATATTAAATTAATTTTGGTTCACTACATGAAACAATTCCCACACTCCCCTCAAAAAAGAAACAGTAGGTGAATGTAAAAAAAAAAATCATACCTATTTAAGCGAACTGTGAAACAAATTAGCATATCCTACTAATGGTTGTTATGCTTTGAAGCCCTACACCTAAGTGGCTGGAAAATTCTGTCGTACATTAAGTTAGAATCATAGAATTGTTTTATGTTGAAAAAGACCTTTAAGGCCTTTAAGGCCATTGAGTCCAACTGTTAATTCATCACTGCCAAGTCCACCACTAGATCAAGTCCCTAAGTGACACATCTACACATCTTTTAGATACCTCCAGAGACAGTGACTTGATCATTTCCCTAAGCAGCCTATTCCACTGTTTGAAAATCTTTTCAATGAAGGATTTTTTGCTAATATCCAATCTAAACTTCACCTGGTACAACTTGAGGACGTTTCCTCTTGTCCTGTTACTTGTTACTTGGGAGAAGTGACTGAACCCCACCTGGCTACACCCTCATTTCAGGTAGTTGTAGAGAGTTGAAAGGTCTCCCATAAGACACCTTTTCTCCAGACTAAACAATCCCAACTCCCTCAGATGCTTCTTGAAGTACGGGGTAAAAACTGAACACAGGATTCAAGGGGTGGCCTCATCAGCATCAAGTACAGAGGGATGATCAGTACCCCGGTCTTCCTAGCTGCACTGTTGCTGATACAGGCCAGGATGCCATTGGCCTTCTTGGCCACCTGGGCACACTGCTGGCTCATGTTCAGCTGCTCTTGACCAGCACCCCCAGGTCTTTTCCACCAGTCAGCTTTTCGGCTACTCTGTCCCAAGCCTGTAGCTCTGCATGGTGTTGTGACCCAAGTGCAGGACTTGGCAATTGGTCTTGTTGAATCTCATCCAGTTGCCCTCAGCCCATCAATATAACCTGTCCAGATCCCTCTGCAGAGCACTCCTACCCTCCAGCAGATCAACACTCCCACCCAGCTTGGTGTCGTCTGCAAACCGACTGAGGGTGTACTCGGTCCCTTGCGTGTAAGTGTGCACTTCGTGACTGCAATAAATCATAAAGTATTCTATCCTGTAGCATTGATTGCTGCTAAGAATGCTATAAAATGGTTTTTTAAAGATAAAAGTCATGATCCTAACCTTAGTGGTCTGCCACATTGAGGCTCATGCTAAATTTTGTATCTAGGAAAACCACATTCTCTAGAGAAAGGAGATTACACTCAAAATTGAACATTTGAAATGTTTGGAGTGCTCTTTTTAAGAGTTCAGAGTCCAGCCCAAGTTTTCCAACCCAGACTAAACTCAGAGTCCTAAAATATAAGCACAGAGAATCACAGACTGTACAAACTCCTCTTTGAGCAGGCCAGACAAGCCAGTGTAAATGGTACTCTCTGGGTTAGCTAATGTATTCTGACTCTCAGCTCACAAACCTCCTAAACCAAGAGCACTACATGCTTTTTGGACTGATATAGTTTTTGCTTTGCCTGTTCTTGTAGACATCACTCCCTACTCCAGTTGTACACAAGTACTCTTGCTTTCAAAGACCTGAAGACAATTAGGTAGTCTGTATACCAGAGGATGTCACTGTGGTTTAAACACTCCCTTCTTTCTCCTCTCCTCTGAATAGAGGAGAAAGAATGATATAAATTCCTAGAATCAGATGCTGAGATACATGACATAGAAAAGCCACGCTCTGCTCCACTTTCCTTCTTCCACAAAGGTGCGCACAAAGAAGAGAAAAATAGAGGTTCTGCAAGAAGAAATTGATTTGCACAAGTTTTTCTGTGAATTTTAACTGAAGCCTGCAAGACTCTTTATGGACCCAGGACCAGGAACATTATTTTTCCTTCTTTTTTTACTTTTTAAAATTGCTGTGAATTCCCATAGTTTACAGAGTAAGAAGGGACAGTCTTTGTAGACCTACTCTTGCCAGGAAAAGGAAAAATAGAGAAGATTGACTAGGTTGGAGCAAAGATCTGACTAGGCCAGTGTCCTTCCTCTGACACTGTCCTTAAGTTGAGGTAGAGATAGGATTATTTTTTCTCTGCTCTGTGAATCACTTTATTTCTGTCCACACTGAATTTAATCTGCTGTTTTATTGACCAGTCTTGTTGGATCCTTCTGAAATTCTTCTGTCAGCCTTGCCCTGCATACCCCAATTAACTGTCAGCAGCCTATCATCTCCCTGCTCACCCCTTTTTCAGGTCAGTTAGTTTTTCCCTGCCAATTCATCCACACAAGGCAAATTTCATGAAAAACCACAAGAGGTGGAAACTACCCAATTCACCCTCCACTGTTGACCTGTCTTTTCACAAATGTAACCTTTCAGCCAGACATTGATTAGCAAGCAGCAGGGCTGAGGCAAAAGAAACAGTTTTGAAAGGTGCAAAATAAAACACTCAAGCCATTATCCAGCAGTCTGGCAATCAAATTATATTGCTAAGATACTCAATGAGCCATACTTCCCAATTTATAAGCAGCAAGTCAAATAAATAGGTTTAAATAAGGAGAAGTGCACTGGAAGAGGAAAAAAACATTTTTGAAATGGATTAGGAAAACCTAAACAATCCCATAGGCAATACTGCCTTTTTTCCAGTATATGCCAGCAATAGCCTGTATGCTGAAAGTGCTGAAATAACTCCCTGTCCAGCTGCAGCACTCACTGTTTCCTATCCAAGACTGCAATGAATTAGCAGATTAGTCTGATGTCCCTAACAGCACATCCTCTTTTCCCAGGTGCTATGCCCTCTCACAGCCTTACAGAGAGAGTGCTTTGCTCCTGAACTCTTTAGGGGTATATCCCTTGGACCAGCTCCTCTGAGGGTCAAGTCCTCCACCAATATGGGTTTATACCATGTTTCCTAAGAGTCTGGTAAGTGCACTTTCCATCAGCACCCACTAGCCAGGCAGTGCTCCCCTATTCTTAGGCTCATGTTAAATAGTCATAGAAAGGTTTTCTGTCATAGAAAAGACATTCATAGCTAACAACAAATTCCTAAATAAGCTTCTCTTTCATTCCTTTGTAAGAGGAAATAATTACCTCAAAGAGTCCAAGTAATTTTGGATAATAATCGTGAAATATGTGGCATTTCTCTTTATTAGAAACTATAGAAAATCATTGTGTTTACTATGATTACAAATATGAGAATGCAGTAATGCAATTGTTCCATTCACAACTGTTTGCTGATAGAAAGCTGTTGCCTTCTCTTCGGTCCTTAGACATGTCACATGCAGACACACATTCTGCTGTCCATAAAGACTTAACAAGAAAAAACCAAACAAATAAACAAAAAATACCCCCAAAATACCCCATCATGGAGACAGGCCCATTAATACATAGTTGTGGAAGCAGCAATAGTTATGACTGTAGCAATAAACACAACTTGATATGACTTTTGTGCTTGTATCCTTTTCAGTCTGCAGGTACAGTCTCTTGTCCTGGTGCACAACTTTGTTGTTGGTCTAGGTATAGAAATATGTTCTTTCACCAACTGTATTAGCCTACTGCAGCACCCACTAACTTGGGTAACAGTGTAAAGGACTCAAACAAAAAAATGCCACCAACAACAAAAATCCCAACTAAACAAATGACCAAAACAAAAGTAGAACACACAAAGCCATGAAAATTCGGTAATCAGTAAGTGGAGAAAACAGGCCAGTGGCAGGGGACCAGACAAATTCAAATTCCATTTATAAGCTGACTGTGGAGTTCTAATGCATAGCTGTGAAAATTATAGCAGCCTCTACTAACCTATGCCATTTCTCTCTTCCCTGCCCAGCAGATAAGTTTGTGGGGAAGCTTTATGTGAATGCACAGTGGTTGGATATCCTCAGAGGAGGTCACTGACCTGTAGCATCCAACTCCAGCTGGGAATCAGACTGACACAGCTTTAAAACATGGCATAACATGAATGTCCTCAGGCAGGCTCTCTCCCTCCAAAGAGACAAATGATTCCCTTCAGCTAGGTTGTCCCAAAAGCCCAGTGGGGATTTTATCCTATCTAGGAGAACAGCTGTAACATGAGAAAGGAGGGAAATATTTATCCTTTTTAATTAAGAAAGATAACTATTTCCATTATGTTTGTGGACCTCCCACATAGCATGGGTTCACTTCTAATACTCTTGGTTAGAAAATAGCCAAAAACCAGCAGCCATGTGTACTGAAAGATCAAAACATAATAGCAGACTATCTTCTTTTGCAACATTAGCCCTTGAATATGTGAGAGGGTACAAATCTTAGCAACTAATGACTCAGTATTTAAAATTAAGGAAAAGAGATGGAATTCTTGCACAATTTGTTGGCAAACAGTGAAGGCTGTAAGTGAATACCATTTGCTACTGTTTACCACAACAGGTGGAGTTAGCGTGTTTTCTGGATTTTTCCTTTTTGCAGCTTACTTCTGTATAATGCAACAGTATTAAAGTAGAATTTTGCAGTTTAATTCTTTTTAGAGTTAGTCAATTGAAGAAAAGGTTGGAGATTTTTGCAGTTTGTTGGATGGTTTCAATTAAAGGACATACTATGGAGGTTTCAAAATTACACAGGCAAATGTCAACTGGAAAATTTTTCTTTTTTTCCCCCTCTAAAATTTAGAATTTAATACCATTTCAAGATCTGGAAAACCTCTTTTCTGGTTTTCCATTTAAAAAAAATAGCCAATAGGCAATGAATGGAATCAGAACTGAGGAGGGTAAAGAGAAAGAGCATTGTATTTGCCAGGATCACTAGAAGTCTGTTTTATAGCTAAGTTGCAACAGGAAGGGAGCTTTGATTTCAAGCAGTGCTTTAAAGTGAAGGATCCCTTCCAAATGCTATTACCAAGCAGATCCTATTGTGATGGTAATGACATATTGCGTGGGAAGTAGTGGTTTTACTTGGACGCAAAGGGAAAGAGCATTGCCATGATTGATGTACCATATAAGGGTCAAACCACATAATCACTAACTCTCACACTGCCCAATGTAGTGGGATTGATTATTTAAGAATCAAATATTTCTAAAGTTTATTATTTTACTATTATAATTTCATTGTACTAATGAAAATATTTCACAAATTAAATGCATTTTTTCTTTAGGCGACATCATTAATATTTCATTTACTTTTCACTGGTGTGCAACAACTTCCACTAAATCTCTTTGAAGCTATCATATCACAGTAGTGGGTGGTCTTGTTCAGCCAAAGCATAAGTCATTGAATAATTCAGAACTTCTCAAAATGTTATGCAAGGAGAAAGTCCAAAGCAACTAATGATGAAACTCACATTTATCAGCCCTTAATACTCATATTTCAGTGTTCAAATATTGAGGGTTAACCACTGGTTTAAGCTCACATATAAAAAGGGTAGCATCTTGGAGAAGCACTTTGCAGAAGTAGCCTGAAAGAAACCCTGCAAAACCATTTTTATCTGGTTGGGTTTTTTCCTTTTCTTAAATAAAGATTATAAATGCATTAATTCCCTCAATACATATTTTAGAACTAGCTTCTGCACTAATGAATTCAGGAGAACTAGTGATTATTTCAATGAATGCAGGATAAAATCCTTAGCTCTATTTCAGTCTGCTTGTATTTGATAAAACATTCAATTCCGTATGCAAAGTCAATGGCAGAACTTGCTTAAAATGCTTTTCTGAGTGAGCAAATCTAGGATTGTGCTCAGATTGTTGTGTTGTAGCACTGGAAGTCTCGGGCACAACAATGCTCCCCCCAGGAGGCCTGCCCTGTATCACATATACCTACTGCTTTCTCCTTAGCTGAGGGAACCTCCAAGACTAACAGCCTCCACTACTTAACTCTGCATCAGTTTTCAATCTCAAGAAAACAGCATCAAGAAGTTGTTCAAAGTTTTTCACCAAAATGCACAAAAAACCAGGAAAGTAGAAACACTTTTAAAAAGACAGGGAACCTTCCTCTCGTTTTCATTTGTTAAGTAGATGTTAAAAATTTGCATTAGTATATCTGTAATTTTGAATTTAGTAATGCAAACACACCTGATGTTTGATCATCCACAATTTTTCATGAATCTGACTAGCCATTACATAATTTGACTAGCCACTAATTAAAAAACTAATGTCTTAGATGTGTTCCCATTGCTTTGCTTCACTTCTCCCATGCCACTTCCTATTTAAAATGAAACATGCTGTAATAATTAATGGCAAGTTTATTGCTGTAAGCATGTTCTGTGTTATTTCTTCCTAATGTAATTCTGTTTTCATTTGGTGCAAAATTTCTCCTGCAGTTAGATCATACAGTGCATAAAATCCATTGAATTTTTACTGTTGCGGTTTTTCCACTATCAATACATTATTTATCTATGCCACTCTCAGGAGGAGATTCTCTTTACCCTGGAACAACCCATGTGGATCCTTAAAAGAGAACAAAGAAGATTTTGAGTCCTCTATACAAAACTAACTACCCTTTACATTTCACTTCATAAGACTCAAATGGCAACAACTTCTCTAGTTTGCCAACATCATTGATTGAATGAATCCAGACCAAATTCACACCAGACTTTGGTACGTAAGCACAAAATCAGATGCTGTTCCTCCTCAAATAATACCACACAAGGGTATTTTTTCAGTGGGAATAATGGTTTGCTGGTGTCCAACACTTGGTTCTCTGCCATTGTGGAATTGAATTAAATCAGTCCCAGGTCACACATAATTGAGTTAGACAGTGTCCGCTGTTGTAGATTGTTAAAGGACAGTAGGCCAAAGAAGAAAACTTTGGTTCTACTTACTTGACACAGTCTTCATTCAAGGGAAGCCTAGATTTGACCAAAGCAGGGCAAGATGTCTTGGAGGACATCTGAGTTCAGTACTTCCAGCCTCTCATTTATTAACCATTAACAACAGAGTGCTCTGTGACAGTCCCTACTCTGTGGAGCAGGAAGTTGCTTTTTGAGTACCTATCCATTGAAATCAGTTAAAATTTGTTTTGAATGTATTTTAGTAAGCACTTAGAACCCTATCAAGTTGAAACAAAATTTTCACCAACAGTTTCAAAGCACTGGAATGTCTCACACTAAAAAAATCCTATTCTTTTCTCTAAAAATTAATTATCTGGGTAATTTAATTTAATTCGATGAGAATTTTCTTTCCAAATCAGACAAAATTTGTGTGTGTTAAATCACTAAAGGCAAAAAATCCAAATTTAACACTGAATTGATTTTAATAAGCATAAACCTATGCTGTTAATACTGTAGAGATTTCCAATAGAAAGAGACGTTATATTCCAGCTCTGCTATGAGCATTGAAGGAACAGATGCTAGATTCAGGTAAGCCCACAACTGTTTAGATGACAATAGGAATATTATTCAAATCAAGTAAATCCTTTAAGTCAAAGAAAGAATTCAGAGTTTTCCCTGAAGTTTCTAAAATTATGCTCTTTAGAATCTTTGAGCTAATCTTTGCTTTTAGATCTAAAATCTGAATCCCATTATTGAGAGCCATTACTAGAAATTGAATGAGTCAGGATAGCAGGAGTCCTAGTACCTTTGTTTAGTGTATTTTCTAACATAAACTATGTATCTTTATATATGGGCAAGTACTTATGAAAATATTCTTCTCAGTTTTCAGCTATTTCTGTCCTACTGTTAAAGTGCCAGGAAAACAGACCACATAAGATGACTTTCATTAGTTCTGGTTCAGAAAATAGTCAGAAAAAAATGAAAAGAAAAACATTGTGATTCTGATTTGTGAGCAAAGTCCAGACAGACTTTTGACGAATTAAAAAATTATAGCAGGGTGGTTCCAAAAAGAAAGGGGTGGTGCTTAAAAATGAATGTGAATAGTGAAACCAATCAAAAGAAGGGGGGAAGAAAAAAGAAAAGAATAAAAAGGCGCCAAATACTTCAACTTTAAGATAACGGTTGTTTTTTATTTGACTTTTGGAATGCCTGTGTGAGGGATTACTTATACCACCATTCTACTGCTCATTTCTTCTTTCCCCTTTCTTCTCCTTTCCTTCATCCAGCACATACAGGTCAGCCCACACAGCTGGTCAGTTCATGGAGGCATGGATCTATTCAAACTAGTGTCCTTGTGTGACCCCATGTCTTTGTGTGACCTGAGCAGCATCAGAAGAGACAGCAAGGCTGACAACCTCATGGTGTATCAGCCCCATCTTTTCAAGGCAGAAAGGTAGAAAGTCTTAGATTCTGGCTTCAGGCCAGGCTGGATCAGCCTGGGAGAACCAAAATGAAAGACAACCCTGAGACCCACTTGCATATACCCTGTCTCAGGGGTCATGTAGTTCATCAACAAGAGAGTAGTCTTTGACCTCTTCGCATAAGGCCCTGGAGGGGAGATAGACCCAAGCAAACACTGATATTGAGGGATCACCCCTTTCAAGCTCAAGAGTGGTCTATCTGAACAAGCAGCAAATCTGTCAGAAATGCCAGAACACCTGCATGGATGAGCAAGATGTTCTTGGCAAAGATTAGATATAAAAAGGAAGTACACAAAGGGTGGAAGTAGAGACAAGCAACCTGAGAGGACATAGAGACAGTATCCAATCATGCAAAGACAGTGTTAGGAAAGCCAAAGCCCACCTAAAGTGGACCCCTTGCTTCTCTTAAGTCCACAAGCAGCAAAAGGGAGAATGTGGACCTGAGGCTGAATGGGAAAGAGACACAGGACTTTGAAAAAAACTGAGGTACTGAATGCCACCTTTGCCTCAGTCTTCATCAAAGACTTTGCAGTCAGGGATCCCAGGCCCCAGAGAACAGGGGGAAAGTCTGGAGCAAGGAAGATGTACTATTGGTGGATGAAGATCGGGTCAGAGAACACTTAAGCAAATTGGACATATGTAAATCCATGGGCCTCAATATGATGCACCCACAACTGCTGAGGGAGCTGGTGGATGTAATGACATCTTTTGTCATGAGATTTAAGGACACTCCTGATTACCTTTGAACAATATGGCAACTGGGAAAAGTGCCTGGTGACTGGTGGAAAGAAAATGCCAGTCCTATTTTTAAAAAGGACAAGAAGGAAGACCCAGGGAACTCCAGGCTGTTCAGCCTCGCCCTCAGTCCGTGGTAAGGTCATGGAACATGGAAATGCTTTTCAGGCCCATGGAGAACAAGAAGGCAATTGGGAGTAGTCAGCATGTATTTACAAAGGGGAAATCATATTTGATCAACCTGATAACCTTTTCCAATAAACTGAGTAGGATGGTAGTTGAGGGGAGAGCAGTAGACATTATCAATATGTCAGGAGAGCCTTTTGACACTGTATCCCATAAGATCTTCATATGGAAACTTATGAAGAATAGTCCAGATGAGCAGACAGTAAATTGGGCTCAGAACTCACTGACAAAAGGGTGGTGATCAGTGGTGTGAAGTGTGGCTGGAGGTCAGTAGCAAGCAATGTACCTCAGAAGAAGACAGAGTGAGGCTTTTTTCAGTGGTGTTCCATGATGAGAGAAGAGACAACACGCACAAACTGAAACATGGGAGACTGTCTGAACATCAGGAACCACTTTTTCACTGTAAGGGGAGTGACTGAGCACTGGTCCAGGCTGCCCAGGGAAGTGACTGAGTCTCCATCTGTAGAAATATCCAAAACCTGGCTGGACAGTTCTGAGGAGTGTGACTGCTGACTCACATAATTCTGTGACTCTGAACATATACATCAAGAGGAGGTCTGCTGTGCGTAAAACAGCTTCTGGGAATCCTTATGCCCCAGAGGGTCACCTCCAGAAGGTTTTTCTTTTCATAGCTAGATGGCTGCTTGGAATAGAAATGTTAGTTTTTTCTTGAAATCAAAGAAAAAATATTAAAGGCTGCCTGTTACAGGGCTTACCTAAATTATGTATTTGGGCAGGAAATAATGTAAAGTGTCTCTGAAACAATAGGTTAATCTGCTGTCACCTTGTCTGAATCTAAATTGGTGCTGGAAATTCTGCTCCCAGGCCCTAAACCACGTGAAAACTTCAACTTGGCCAAAGTAGCTTAGAACCAACTTATCTCGAGAAGGCTGTGGAAGTGGGTGTTACCAATCAAAGCTACATATAAACACTACTTGTCAAGAAAGGAATACCATCATAGATGTAAAGTTGACTTGTCAGAAAATGTAGCAATCAAAGACATATTAAGAACTCCAGTCCTTCACTTTACCATAACTATCGTCTCTGACAGGATTCACGTGTACAGATCTGGAAGAAATGCTTGGGTCAGCAAGTACTATTTATTTCAATGGATTCAGGAAAAATTTTAAAAAGGCAGTTGATTTTCTCTCTCTTTCCCAACATAATCTTTATTTCCTTGTTCAGCAAGAGAGTAATAAACAAATTCAAGTGGTTTTTGGAAAGTAGGAGGCAGTTGTGTCAGTCATGGCCATTTGAGTAGTTCATATAAATACAGCAATGAATGTAACAAAAGGTATTTTTAAATTCTTCACCTGCTTTGAAATTCAGTGTCTCATTTCCCAAGGGCTTATGTTTACAATTATTGAAAACCTTGGTCTATCAGAGCAGTTATTTATATAATGCAAGATATTAACTTTGGATATTTTGCCAGCTGTTTTTACACTCCCCAGAATCATTCAAACTTTATCCTGCAGTAGCTTTGCCCCAGTGTCACAGCAATACTGAGGTAATACTTTTTCTGCCAAGCTCGTTACAGATACACTACCACAGTGGCATTTTCTACCTTACCACAATTTTACTTTCTCATATATACAAATCCTACAGCAAAAAAATTCACACCAAACCCTAAACCAAAACACCACACCACACCCCACATTTGCACTGTCTGCTCTGTTACAGAGATGAACCTAAATGGTCTACTTTTTTCCACTTGTATGTAAGGCATCTGAAACTATAGCACAAGGTCACCCTTGAGTGTCAAAACTCCAACATCACAGTGTTTTCCACAGTGTGGAAAAGCAAACAGTACGCATAGTAAAATGTTTAAAAAACAGGCAAAGAAAACATAAGAAACCCCCCTTAACATTTTACAACCGTTGCCAATGCTAATTGAAACAGTTATAAGAAGAGAAAGAATGAATCCGTAAGCTCTATGAGACAGTCTTTATTTCCAGTTTCTTATATGGTATGGGTTCAAGAGAAGAAACTGTAACATGCATGGGAAAAATCAGTGAGAGGGCATAGCATTGTATTTGTAATTGCTTTACATCTCCAGATAGAAGTTTGGAATCATTCAGCTGTGCATAAAGAAACCATGAAATAAGAACTAAGAAAGAGTTTTCATTACAGTTCAAGAGTAAGTAACAATTTCTTTCCATTATTTTTCACAAGAAATCAGCAATCAAAAATCCTTAGCCAGGTAACTTCCCTAAGTTAAAGCAAGCAAAAACCTTACAATACATAGAGATGTTCATCACAGTCTGTGTAAGAAAGAGGAGACTTGAACCAGAAGTGAAACCTTCCAATAAAACTTGGGGTTCTGAAAAGAGGAACAAAGTGAGAGAGCTTCTCTATTCCCTGCATGAAGCAAGCAAGGAGTGTGAAGAATTCCTAATGTCTTTAACAGGAAATTACTTTCCATTAGACAGTGAAGAAAGAAATACATACTATTTAAATTTGGGTGAAAGAACAGAGACAGAAAAAAGGCATTTCATTTCTGTGCAGTGGCATGAATCCATCAGCATAAAGCTTAGGAAACCAAAAGCTCGTCTTTCACTCGCCAAAAGACAGCAGGCAGTTCAGCAGGGAGGACAGAGTGGACTGTGCACAGTTTCCCTTTCACAGGTGGGACTCTGAGAACAAGTAAGGGGGAAAGAACATGAAGAAAAATGTGCAAGTTTAAGAACTGAGTAGTGCAGAAAATGAACAAGGAATCGAGGAGTTTTGTGAAGACAGATGGACCAAAAAGACAGGAATGTAAAATGAAGGGTTACTGCAGAGGAGAGTGTTCATGCATCCCAGAAAGTTTGGATTACTAGGGTTGCCTCCAGCTGAGTTTGGGAACTGACTGAATGTGCTCCTCCAACCCCCTGCACCTCACAGTCAGAATAGGCTATTTTTCTTTCCCTGTAGAAATGCAGGAATTAAATTATGGTTCTTTCCAATCTGAGTAATGCTATCTTCCAACTCCACAAAGTTGTCAGATGAACAAAAGACAATGGGTAGAACAATACCACTGAAGTTCCTGGGGCAAAAATACAATTGGACAGGGTCAAAAACAAATCCAGCAAGTATAACTTTCTTTTTTTTGGGCCTGATTACTGCTAAGGCACAGTTAAACCCTCATGCTGTCAGGGTACAGAAGACAACTGTGTATCAACTCATTTCGACTGGTGACAACTTATCTTTATTCCCTACAAAACTCTCGAGAGTGAGAGGCAGCGTCTTATCCATGTATTGAACATGGACAGCAGGATTCTTCCTTTGGTTGCTGTTGTTTGCACCAGCCAGTATGTGAAAACACAAGAAGAGGCACTACCTCCTTAGCAAAACAAAAACATCAATATATCTTCAGTGGAAACAAATTGCCATGAAATGGACGTCATCAATTCTGATGGTGGTTGATGAGGATGTCCATGGCTGGATAACATCAAGGGAACAAAAGTAAGTTCTTGGACTCAGGCCAAAATTTAATAGAAATTAAGGCAGAAAGGAATCAGGGACAATTGCTTGGAAATTTCCTTTTCTGTGGGAAATAAATGCACAGTTTCACAAAAATTTGAATGTTTACACTTTTATGATTTCCCTCTGGTAACTTTGTGGGAAAAGAATGTAAACTTCCCTGGTCTTGCAGGCCATCTTAAGTGAACCTCATCTTTCTTAGCAATGAGTCAAATTTCAGAAAAGCAGAGGGAAACTCAGAGCATCTGTCTCTGGACAGGCCAGATAAGCAAGAAGGGCATATCAATATGTAGGTGCTGAATTCTGTTCCTGAAACACAAAGTGTATTTCTGTCATCTCCAAGACTTCACAGACCAAAAATAACTTATTTTTGATACCATCTCATTAGGAAAACCAAAAGATGAAAAAAGACATTTTCTTGAGAGAGATCACTAAAAAATAAAAGCTTTCTCCTTCCTCAGTGTTGAGACATGACATGTAGGATATAGGATGAAAATAATTGAAGTACTTCTCTGATTTCTAAAAGAACGGCAACCAATTGGCAAAAGTCCCATAAGATACTTTTCCTTCTATGATTGCATTATGTTGTCCTGCTCTTTAAAGAGCATGCCTCACAAGCTGACAACATAAATTTGCTGAGACAGTCTCAAAACCAAGAAAGCTGAAAGAGCTGACAATATTCATCTCTTTTCAGGGTTAGGATGTGAGTGGGGACACACCCACAGCCAAAGATTGTAGCGTGGTGCTAGACCAGCTAGAGCAAACTATGGTATCAAAGAGTAGCTGGGATGTCACAGCTTGAAAATGACCTAATAGGCAGGGAGTTGCAGAGGAAGCAGTTAAGAGTTTCCCTCAGGTAAATTCATGGTTGTCTTTCATACACAAGTCAAAAAACCTCAGTCTTCACATACTGTCACAGATATATGTAGTTAACCCAAATGAATACAGGAAAGGAGGTAATTAATTTTACCCTTGGTTTCATAGAGAAACACCCTGTGGCCTTATCATGAATGCTGTAAGTAAAATGTAATTCCCTTTTTTGTGTTTGAAAGAAGGATCCTAGGTTTTAGTCATAGAGAACATGTAACTCAATTCATTTTATAACCAAAGAAGATCGTCAAAAATGCATCTTTAAGAAAGCTGGTGACTTACTTAATTTGTTCTAATCCCATGACATTTACCAATAAAATAATGCAGATATTTGACATATTCCAACAAAAAATCATCAGGTGAGGGGATTAACAGTGGTATCAGTGACGTAATCTGGGGCATAAAAAGTTGATACTAAGACAGATATATTCAATTTACTGCTTTCATTTGGGTATTTAAATAACTCTAGCCTTCCTTCTCCTCCTTCTGCAGGAGAAAAGACCCCACAAAATCCCAGTAATAATGAAATATGATGTTTTCTCCAGCTACAAATGTTCATTTGAGAATTTATTTTGAGCCTTTTTTCAAAAGGTGAGTTTCTACTCAGCTTTTCTTGGTTTCTTGTAAGTATTCTTTTATCTTACTACATTACGTACATGGAAAGTAAAAAATATCTTCCTCATCTAATTTTATGGATGTTTTTATCCTTATTATTATTATTCTATAACTTTTTCAAAGAGTGGCATAAATAATGAAATGTTCTTGGGAGCTGCTGAGTTTCTCAAGTGCATACACCCCCTGGTGATGAGGGTTTGGAAAGAGAGGCAGGATGTGCAGTGCTGGAAACCAACATGTGTGTGCCAGTAAAGAGTTCTTCAATGATGTGGCTGGATGACTTCAGTTGCTTTCCAGACCCTTTCTTCCTTTATCTACAGCAAAAGGTCCAGATCTGTTGTAGGACTTTAGCCTGATGGGTGTAATTTTTTTCTGAGCAGAATGCATCTAAGTGATTTCTGAATGACATCTGTTACACATCCTTCAGATCAAGAGCAATCTGCCCCTGTACCACCCTGGCAGTCCAGAGAGACTATCCCCAACTTCTGAGAGGACAGCCTCTTTTGGCTTCAATGAGCTTTCAATCAGTGTCTGTCACTGGAGGATTGATGAGAGGGAGGAATCATTCCATCCTTTTGTTATTTGCACTTCAATTCTTACATGATGCTAAACACATTGTTCATTTTAGTGATGTATTTATGGTTCTTAAATGTAATACCTATAACGTCATTAGTCAGTGAAAGGTTCAAGAAAGAAAACAAACAACCCTACCAGTAGCACCTTACATTAGCCTGAACAGGCTGTAGAAAGTACGAATGAATGCAAACCAAATGACCTTTGGTGTCTAACCTGTAAAATCATTTTCACTCATTTCAAGGAGGGGAGAGCGGTAGAAAAAGGAAACCCTGTGGAAAGAAACAAGAAGGGCTGAACTCAGCTGGCGTCTCTGTTAGTCTGCCTGGGCATCTTCTGGGTGTTCCACAGAGGCCTAGTGTCTGCCTTGAATTAGCCTCCCTGTGGCCCCCAGATTAGTCCTCACACTTCACAGTTTTCCTCTGTGGCCCTGTGAATGACAATTATTCAGCTTTGGCACACAATCAGTATGTTGCATAACTGGGAAGAAATCTAGCGTGCATCCCCGCACTGTGAGGATCATGTTCAAGCAGTGTGGGCTGCCCTCCAGAACTGCAACGTCAATCAAGCAGCAGAAGGATGCTTTCTTTCCATAAGGGGAGGAAAGATGGAGGGGTGAGGGAAAGAAGCAACTTTAATAAAGCTCTGACTTTTTTATGCTGTAGACTTACAGCAGGAATTTCCCTGAAATCTTAAACAAGAAAATCTACCTCTGACTTTACAAGATCAGGTACAAAGGACTTGGCACAAGACCTACATTGATATATCCAGAACTAAGCATCATAACTGACCCAGAGAGAAACAGATATTCTTGAAGTCTAATCTGTGTCATATTGAGCTTAATGAAAGTGTTTTGACATCCTTCTGACAAACCTGCCTACTGATTGCTTAATTTAATGATATAAAGCAAAACACCCGTAGCCCAAGGAAAAAGAAAATCACAGAAATTTAGGTATCATAAAAAAAACACAAGTCCAGAAAGCCTTTAACATACAGTAGCTTGTGTTAACTGGTATCCAAAGCAAAGAAATTGCAGGCATACTTCCTCTAAAGGACACAAAAAACTGCCTATAGGCCTGTATTCTACAGTGTTATCTTCAGTTTCTCTGTTTGAAAATGTAAGAGGACATTTTTTCAGCTAGAATTTTCAGGGATAGATCAGACAAGGTTTGAAGAGTGCTCCAGTGATCAAAACTCGATGATTCTGTTTTGGAACAGTGATTTTTACAGTTCCTGGACTCCTGTGATGAGGTGTCCAAGGCTGTGGTTAACTTGCTTAATTTATACTCAGCTCCCCTTTGTGGAACAAGTAACTGTGGTTTGCTGACTAAGCTATTTTCTGCTTTTAATCTGCTTTTGTAAAGGAAAGTTCAGTTCCATAGTTCAGTCTTAAATTGTCACTCTCCAGCTTCTTTAAATATGAAACATATTCCTTCTGTATGGAATAATACTACCTTGCCAGTTGTATTTAAAAAAACCCAAACATTTTTTATCTCTTGCCCTGCTTCACAAATTGTTTTGGGCTTGCACTGCACAGGACACGCTATCCCCAGCAAATAGGCAGATCTCCTTTCATAAGTCTCGATAGCACTGAACTGATATCAAAGACCTTTGTATGCACCAATCATGGTTCCACTTCATAAGCCTACACAATGCTATACTGAATATAACCAGGTTTTTATATCTAACTACAGCTACATTTCAGTGACTTTTATTAATTTTGGGCTTTCTTTCTCCCCCACTCCAACTATGAACCCTTTGTCTAAAGTGAGACATGCTCTAGGGGCTGAGCTTTGGGGGGTTTTTTAACCTATTTTTCTTCATGGAGGTTTTAACCTACTGCCTATCAACTCCTTTATAAAAAAATGTTTTATTTTTAAGCTAGACTAGATATTTCCAAGACACTCATGGGTTTTTTTTCTTGGACCTTACTGAGTTGGAGCACAAGAATTCTTATGCTGAAATATATCTACCCAAACTTAGTTTCAGAGATGTGTTAATTGCCTTGAGTAAATTGGCATTCAGGTAATTGAAGGCAATTAGTGAAAAAAGAAAAGTAGTCCACTGTAGGCAAACCATGGTTGTTCAAACAAGTAGAGAATGTAACAATTTGGCTTGACTTTCACTGCTGAGATTTTCACAGCTACAATTCATGTGGTCTTTCGTTCACCCCACATTTGTTTTTCTGAATATAAAAGGAAAGTCTGCAGGTGGATAAGTCCCTTGCAGGGAAAAAAAATGGATTTCAAGCAGAGTGAAAAATTTTACTTTCACTTTATTTTCACCTAATTGAAAAAGTACCCACAAAAGAGAAGTAAAAGAATTGAGAATTATAATGATTAGTCAAAGATCTTCTGAGTTAGGATAGAAGTTGTAAACTGAGATACCAGTTATGACAGGTAAAATAAAGCTTAATTGAACCAGGACATTTTTATAAAGTCAAGCTGAAGAGCCCCTCACTTAAGAGTAAATTTTTCATAAAGAAAACTGAAAAGTCCAGAAACTTATACAGACTGCTATAGCTGGCAGATCAAGGAATCATTAGAGGCTATAGTGAATTCTCATTTACTCAGGACCTTCCAAAATCACTGGCTAACAAGTTTTGGAACTTGGAAGCCAGGTGGGTTTTGTTGAGTGTGGTGAAATGTTCCAGCTAAACCCTTGAGCTTAACTGCTGAAACAGTGCCAATGATGTCTTTGTAAGCAAGTGGCAGATAGAACATTCATACCAAGTTGGGGCTTGTTTCAGTGATTCATGGAATGAAAATTATGAAGGAGAAACTTATAACCTGGCTAGAGTAGATATTCAACTTAAAAAATCAGCTGAACTCATGAAATATCAAGATGGCATACTGAAGTAGTCTTGCTAATATTATAACCCATCTATTCAAGAGTTGCTGCAAATCGCCCCCCAAACATTAACAATGACCCATTCAGCAATGCTGGAAAAATCCCACTACTACGTCACTGGAGCATTACATAACAATTTGCAATCTGCACTTGGCCAGGAGAATTTTTAAAAACCTTGAACTATGAGTTATGATAGAGCACAAATGGAAACCAAATAATTTCCTACAGAGACTTTAAGTATAGAACAGTGAAACAGTTAAGGAATGATTGAAAGAGACTGTGTGCTTTTTCTTGAAGAGTTGCTGAATATAGGGTCTCGCTTTAACTACATCATTAAAAGTTCAAGGGAAAAGTTATGAATAGAAGGAATTGATTATTTTTCCTCATCTCTATTATGAGGAACTATTTCCTTGATCCTCACACAGCCCTTCACCAACACAACAGTCTTTCATTTATGAGAGTACTGAGGAAACCTGAACTCTTTTTACCAGTTCTTCTTGCACTTATGGTGAATCAGATCCATCCTGAACTGATCAGGCAACAGCCCTAAGTAACTTTGCAAATACAGGTTCTTTTGCCAGTTAAATATTCTGGAGTCTCTGTTTAAACCAACTTCTATTCACAAAACATGAATCAAAAACTACAAACACGCACGTTAGAAGAACACCCTATAAACCTAGGCTAACCTTCTATTCCAAGTGTAAAAAATGCTTCCAAGGGGAAAATAACTTCATTCTGCTGATTTTGTGCAACTTCTCAATTTCTTTTCCAAAACAGCCCACTTTGGGTTCAGCATATGGACTTTGAATGCTGTGCATTCACTCTCCCCTCAAGCTTTGGGAAGCACAAGTAGTTGACATGTTTTTCAAAAGCTCACACAACTCATCTGCTGTCAGGGCAAATGGATCTATCTGCTTCTCTTCTCTAATCGTGTGTTCCCTCACTCCCTGATTCTCAGATGACTGCAGTGGGACTGGAGAAGCAGGAGTCACACTGCAATTGAACCTACTTTACAAGAAATCTTGGGTTGAGGTTAGGGATGGGAGGGATAGTTGTGCCCTAGGCAAAAGGGTGCAGGCAGGAATTAATTTTTAAGCAGCTGATGTTGTGCAGGCAGTGCCTCCCCATATGCAAAGAGAATGAAAATATCAAGCTGATCACTGCCATAAATCAATGTCCTGACAGCTTTTTTAGGTTTGCTTATCATAGTAAATAAACACATCCAGTAGCATGCACAGCAGGATCAAACCTGTAGCAGCCAACTATTGTGACTGTGTATTAAAAAGCAATAGAAGTGAATATAGATAAAAATAACATTGATAATGTATCAAGCGTTGGGAAGAAAACCTCCAGATTTAAGGTTGACTTTGTGATAAGGTTTTCAAATACATCTCACATTCTATGGGGTTTCTCCCCTACATTTTAACTTCCTGTGTTTCATGACACAGTTGAAAAGAGATTTTACAAAGTCCCCTGAAGCTGGACATACTTTCATCTTTCCTGAGAGCATTAAATGAAGGTGACATAATGTCCACATGCCCTACTTATTTTTTATTAATTTCTAATTATTTTTTAATCAACATTTATCATGGTCACAGGTAATCTTACATCTGCCAAATCCCACTAAAACATGCAGAGTCAGGCATATAAAATCATAGATGTTATTTGTTTATTTAGTCAGACATTCCTTCATGATTATACTTAATGGTTAGAAACTCAGAATTATATTACTTCTTGTGAAAAGCTGCTCATTAATCTTAAGTTGTTGCATTTGCTCTATATGAAGAAAGTATACATTTAATTTAGAGAGAAAAAGTTATCTTCAGGTCCATTATAAATTCAGACCTTCACAGTAGACACACTTGTAAAATACATCCCACACCTACACCTGCAGCTGAACCTCAAACCTGGCCAGGGTGAGTTATGTTATGATACCTCAACTCAGAAATAATGTCTTAGCTTCATAGAACCTAAGATTAAACACTTTTTGAAGGATAAAAACCTTATTGTACAGCTTTGGAGGCAGAGTGTGTTAGCTGCTGTTGAGAAACTCCAGGCAGTTACTACACCCTCCCGGGAGTGTAAGCCTAGAAATATCCAGGGATGACCTGGTGGATTTAAACTGAATTAAATAGAGCTTCTCCATTTTCTGACAGGCTCTAGCAAACTGCTGTCTAGCACCACAGAACCAAGCTGTAGATGGTAACGCTGAGTCTGAAGGGTCCATCTCTGCAGCTATATGCTGTACAAAGTGTCCCCCATAACAGATTTATGCAGCAATGCAACTTTTGGCTGTGTTATTTTGGGTTGTCACTGTGTAACAACAGAGTGCTACTTGTATGAGCTACCTGTAGCACGGAGAACTGCTGTTCTGTCTTTCTTCAATACTTGGAACAGGATGCTCTTCTTGTGCCTCCTTTCACATTAAATACCCCTTTAAAAAATTAGGGACCAGAGCAATTTAAGCAACTCCAAGAATTCTATTACCATGGCATTATCATAACTTTTGAGACTTCTAGGAAAATCCTTTCAAAATTTATAATGAATGCAAAGTCATGATAACAGATGGGTTCACACTGGATTAAAAAAAGACCAAAAAAAAAAGAAAAGAAAGAAGGGTTATTCTCTTTTGTGGGATTTGTTTTCTTTTTTACTTATTTGCCTGGGGAACTTAGTTTAATTTGTAAGTGGTAATTAGAACCTTGACATTACATGCTTGAAGTTCTTCGTATTAAAGGCTTTCTAGTTCAGGACTTTAGACAATAAAAGTAATCCTACCTTCAAGCTAACTCTTTTAAATGAAACAGTCTGACTCTTAGATCTGTCTCCTCAATAAGCCAAAACTGTATTTTCTTCAAATGACTTTTTAGTTAAATTTTTTTTCCCTTTGGATCAGGAGCATACATTAATTTGTTCCTAGATAGTCTTTTCTAAAGATGTCATTATTCTCAAATCCTAGCCTTTTAGAATCCAGTTTTTTCTACCCAAAGGGTACCTTGTCCATAGAAGAAAAATGTGGCTTTTCTTCCAAAGCTGTCTTTGCATTAGAAATTCAGTGTTGCGTGGTAAACTACTGTTGACAGCAGGTTTTTGGTGAAGTTTGTAACTAAACGCACAAAGAGACATGGAGAACATTGCCAAAGCAGACCCAACTGTGTCCTTGCTGTTTGAATGTCTGCCGAGGGGTGTGAAAAGGGAAACCAACAAGTTAATCAGCTCGATTTCTCCACTGGAACAAAAGTCTAGGCAACAGGAATGCCTCCCTTCCCCCTTCCAGTTTTCTATAATGGTCAATTAAATTACTTAAGCCCAGGAATTAAAACAGCATCAGGTCCACTTCACAGGTGAGCTTTGACTGCAGATGGAAGAGGCAAACCTGTGTTAACATTGTTTTCATTGCTTTTGCCTCCCCAAATTTCTAAGCAGGAAAGGGAGAATAAAACATATTTGAATCTTTCTATCCACAACTGGATTTACTACCCACCTTTTCATAGCATGCCCTTGTGCATCCTCTCAAGCACAGGCTCTGTACAAGTGTCAGTCAGCCTGGGGAACTCTTGTCAGGTGAGATATGAAGAGGAAAGAATACAGATTTATTTGGGGTTTGGCATTTTGTTTCTATTTGCCAACCCTTGAAGCTCAATGCAACTATATTTGGGAATGAAGGCTATGTGACACAGAAGTAAAAGGAAGCAAATAAATGTAGTGTTTTCCCACAATATTTTCCTCCTAGCAATCTTCTCAGACCTGAAGCAAACTTATAGTTTGAGTGGCCTTCAAGGAATCAACTTGCTGAGCTGCCATCCCCAAATGGCTCTGTGCCTAATGCTATAATCCCTGTGAGCAGCTCAATTATCCATTGGCAGAGAAGCTTTGCAGGCCTACACAAAAATGCAGGACCTTTCTCAATAGTCAATCTAGCCATTCCCATCTGAACACAGGGGAGAGAAAGAAGTATAGCATCTCTTCTGTCTCTTTTTGTATTTGCAGTATAATTTACTGGTCTTTTTACTCTCATTACTGCTATTGAGGTAGGTGAGTTCCGAGATGTCTATTATTGCAGGCATTGCAATCAGCTCTCCTTCTGTTAACAACTGTTCACTGAAGCCTTCTGCACAATCCCACTTTTCTTCACTTCTGACACTGATAAATTATTATTGCTTGAATTGTTTACTGTTTTATTTCATGGGCTGAATTATATATTATCCCTAATTTCAATAAAATGGGTTTGACCATTTCCAAGAGTGCAATTTTTAGGGGGAAGCAGAACTATATGGTTTAAATTATGTTTCACAATATACAGGTTTAGTGACCTTTCTTTCTATAGCTCCAAGACTTTCTGATCTCCATGCAAAGACACTCAAATTGTGGCCTTCGATTTATCATGTAAGCTTTTTATATGTAACTTGTCAGAGATAGTCACAAGTTCTGTTTCACTCATTTTCTGGATGCCTACTTTGAAAGCTGATTTTTGAATTGTGTAAGTGCTGGTCACATGTGACTGCAGCCATTCTGTGTTGCACAGATCAAGCTAATTCATAGTATTGGAAAAGAAATCAGGTCCTAGACATCTCAGATTTCCCAAAAATGAATGGATACATTTAGCCTAATCTCTCTGCACATTGGTTTCCAGGATGTAAACACTTCCTTTGTTTCACTGGTATGGTGAGGAAAGAATCCTTGACACAGTTTGAAAATGCACTGATAAAAATTATTTTTTTAAATACATTTTTGAGAAAATTAACAGTATTTGAAACACAGTCTGAATGCATGAAATTACTTTGAACAACAACAAAAAGTATTAATTGTGATTAATTGGAACCTCCAAGAACAGTATCTATCAATAAATATGGAAACGTTTATGCAGAAAAAGAGAAGCACAGGACTGTGTAATTGAGTAAATTTTTCAATATAGATGCATAAGGCACTGCCCCAAGTTCATGCTGACAGGCTTACAGAATGCAATTTCATACCACTTGACTAATTGAATATGCAAATTTTTTAATATCCTGTGAAAGCAGAGGAAAGCTTTATGCACGTACTTTACACTGCTGAACTTGGGAGATCCCAGGCAAATTTGGATGACTGTGTTAAGCATTATACAAGCAGAATCAAAATCTCTATGCTAATAAGGCCCGGTACTGATAAATGTTATTGCAAGCAAAAAAGTGATACTAAGACCACAAAGATACATATTTTTCTTCATTCTTCACCTTCTCTGACTTTTTTTTTTGAATTTTCATTTCTTTATGTTTAAACAGTGACCGCTTTATTTGTGAAAAAGAACACACTTTCAACATACGTTCAACTTTTTTCTGGCACCTAGAGTAAAAGAAGGTGTATTTAAATTTAAATTTAAATAAATAAAGATATCTATCTCAGTATCTTGGCAAAAAAACTTTAGGTTTTTTACCTTTTTCCAGGAGAAAGAGTCCATTCCACATACAGATACACATTAATATATTAATATTGAATTTGTCACTGTTGTATGGCTAAATAAAAGCAACTTCAAACTACTTTTACTTCTATATTGCTATGGTTGTGCCCATGGAGTTGGGGTTGTTTGGACACCCCATTTGTTACCTATAGATAAGTCTGAAAGAGGCTATACATGTTCCTCTATTGCTTTTTGTGTTCAAAGCCATTGTGTAAAAGTCTAAAAATGTATCACCTGACATTCCTATTGACCTGAGTCTTCACCCTGCTCAGACTGCTGCTAAAAATTATGTACTGGATTAAATAAATTAGTGTTTTTCTAGCATGCAGATGAGGTGACTCATTGCTTTTATAGATAATAAAATCATCAATTAATGAACTAAGCTCCATTATAAACACACATTCTGTACCCACACATAGGTGAGCTACTAAATACTGTTGAAAATACCATTTGCCATGGATTCTGCTTTAGAATATTTTTGTCATAGTACTTTTTCTATCATCCATCTATATCCATATATAATTCCATATTGTAATTGGAACTAAAAAATTAACTGGAGAAACAGTTCAAAATGACTCCAACTGCAACATGAATGCACTTATGTGTTTTGAAATTAAGAAACACCCAAACTCCTTGGTAGAGTAGGGCACAAACTGTATTTCACTGTATCTAGTTATGAGCAGATAGTGTAATGTGACTAAAAGCTACTGCTTCTTATTCTTTGGAACTGCAACTGAAGAACAAAATAAATTTGTTGAACAGATTGGGAAGGGAGGGGGAAGTGGGGAGGGGAAGGTGGGGAAGGGGCATGGAAAAAGAAGACCAGATAAACAAAACTTAATGCATTCCAAAGTAATAAAACTCCTTGGTAAAACCCCAGCTGACATTTTAAACAGACAAGAATAAGAAACAAAATAGAGTCAAAATATAGTCAGGAAAGAAAAGTAGGACAGAAAGGGGATATAGAACTTTAGAATATTTTGGTGAAAATCAGAGATGGACCATAATAAGAAGGCTTGATCCAGATACCTCTAAATTTTGGAGGACACTTGATAGCTTGAACAAGATTTGAGTTCTACAAAATTGCTTTTTTGTAATGGACTTTTAGCCAAACTCCACTTCCAAACTCTGGGATAGTTTGAGAGTGTCTTTTGATTCATATCCTGAATCTTCCACCCATGTCTGCTGGAAATCTTACATTAACGCAATTGTTGAAAAACAGCGTGGTGAGCCAAGATTCTGTTTTCACCAGCTCAGTCTCCTGAGCTGTTCTAAGCCACCACTTTCGTCTGCTGGAAATAGTGTGTGAGGTTTGACCTGGGCAACTTGAACGCCTTTCTGCAGCACAGAGACAGAGGTTTTATTGTAAGCTTCCCTTTTCAGGACTTCAGTCCCTCCTACACAGTTCAGTAACCAGTTAATTTATATATTCTGCCTGAAGCACTCCCTCTGGCTTCATAATACAATCTCTGAAATGAAGAAAACGTACCTAAAAGCGGATACAGCCATTCCCAGGGCACTTATTCAGCTCTAGGCTGCCTGCTGGCATGAAGGCACTTGTAGCCAGATCAGTGTCCCAGGGCAGTCTGCAAAACTGAATGATGGCCATCCCTCTGCTGTGATCTCCAAGCAGCCACCTTCCCACCACGCAGCACTTTGCTACATCAGTTTTTCCACTATATCCCCTATGTGGTATCCCAGTTCTTTCCAGGTCAGTGGAAGATTTTACTTCGGAATCATCTTGCTTGCAAACAGGTTTTATACTTACAGGAGATTGGAGTGGGGAGGAAAAAAAATTAGAAGGAAGGGTTGGTTGAAAAAAGTAGCTTATGAGTGCTAGAGATAGTCTCTACACATTTTCTTCTTGTGTAAAGTTCAAATAGTGGCTTAGGAAGATATAAACTCCATTTCTTTCTTTTCCCTGCAGTTTTAGTGATTCTGGTGGCTTCTGTTCCCTGTGAGTTTTCTGATGTGTACTATGGGAAAGCTCACACCAGTGCCCTCTCCTGTGTGGGGATATTGACAAGGTCTCTGCTCTTTCTGCTACGTAACTACTCTATCAAACTTACCTGAAGTAAGCCAGTGGATCCAAAATTATATGGGAGAAATACACTAGGACATATGGTCATGGACAGTGCAATGAAAATAATAGAGCTGAAGATCAATATAATTATTGCACAACACCTCCCTCCAACCCCTGCCCAAAATACCTACACAAACAAACCATGCAAGAAGAATTGAAAGGACTTTTTAGCTCGCTTAGGTATAAGAACTTTCCAATGTGCTCCATATGTAGCACCCCTACAAGAACGTGAACAGGGACTGCCATTTAAGTTGACAACCCAGCATGTTTGCTAAGTAGCTTTTTCTTTGCTCCTAACTCTTACATACTTACAGTTAACTCCCTGATATCATGAAGCTATTTGCACATACATTGGTAAAACAATACTCTACTAATATAGTGCCTTTTTTTCTAATAAATAATGTGTTGTGTGGCCACAGGTTTGTGCCTCTGCATGCAGGAGTGGAAAACAGATTTCCCGTGTTTCTAGAATGTTTATGATCTCAAAAAGTTGAACTGAAAAATTGAAGCATTAAGGTTTTCCCATAAGCAAGAAATGAGCCTGTGTATCCTAAATGGGACTATCAATTTTTTAAAATAAATACTCAACTTTGGGATTATTTTTTCTTTTGAAATATGAATTGTCCAACATTGTCACATGGATAATAGCTTTAAATTTTAAAAGCTGATTTTAAAATGTAAATTTGAATGTTTTGACAAGTTTTTAAAATTTTTTTTAACTGAACGATTTATCAAATCTTATACATAAATTGAGGCTCTAGTACAGGTCCAGTTACATGGAACTACTCTTTCAGACAACTTCAAATGCAAACCCCATAAAATTTTGGAGTTACCATTTCTATCATGCTCCTATCAACTCAAAACTGCCACAGACTTACTATTTTATATTTTAATGTTGCACAATTTGTAAAGCAGCAATCATTTTTTGTATCTTGTACATGGAACACATTTCAAATGTGGCATCCCTTACCTCATTCTGAAGGGATAGGAAAAGAAAGAAGCATTCCCTTTTCTCAGAAAAATAGCCACATTCATTTTTAGCACATTTCAGTTTTAGCAAGAGTCCCATCAGGGACTTATGGGGGTCCTTCTCCTGTGTTTTCCTGGAGGCACGTGATAGACTCATTATCCTGTACCTCCCTTGTGATCCTGGTAAGACTAACATGGGAGCGGAAGCTTCAAGCAGCATTTCCCACAGAAACTGGCTGACAGGTGAAGACAGGCTGATGCTTTTAGCACACGAGCACAATGTAAGAAAGAAAACAAGCTGATAACTTGCAGCCCATGATGTTCACACTGACCATAAGGGACCTGGGAATTTGGATAGCTTTGGCTTTTAAAAAAAAATAAAAAAAAGTCAGCGTGAAGACTGTAGATTACTATATTCCACTATCCAATAATTCTATTTATATCAAATCAGCAAAAGAAGTGAGACACCAAAATAGAAGTTGTTTCTTTAACTGTGATTCAGAAGGAGCCTTGGAAGAGTAATCTATATGAGGGCAAAGGTAAACACAGATTCCTTTTTTCATATAACGTATACATTTTGCAAAAGCAAGTTGCAACTTTCGGTTGCCTTTTATTATTATGATTTTTATTTATTACCTTCTGAGCAATTCCTTTTAAGAAAAAAATGTTTTATGAAAACACTCTGGCAGGAATGCCAGAATATGTTTTTGGATCTCTAAGGAGATTCTGTCTCATGATTCATCCTGCACAATCTGATTCCAAATTATTGCTTTTTATGTTCAAATATTTTCTTATGTAAGCAGGAATTCATATACTCATGGCATGGGAAAAATGTGGTAAATCATATTCCAATGCACACATACAACCTGTCATGTTTAACTCCCAAGGATTTTTAAATAGCCCGAAGAAAAACACAAATAAAATGAAATGCAAATAGAGCAAATTCTAAAAGTAGAAATAAAAATACTGTTCCCCACATATATTCCTGAAATATTTCACCAAATTAGTGTTTGTTATATAATACTTAGATATAGGTTTTCATAGTTTTAGTGACAACAATTACCAGCACTTAATTTCTAAACCCTACATGTAATTCACCAATCCTCAAAATCTTTCTGTAATAAGCAAATAAATTTTATTTTAGAAATATGAAAAAAAAAAGTACAGTGAACTAGTTCATTGTGGCTGAACTTGAAATCAGTGAGAATCAGTTCTGAAACCCAGGGGTTCTGAGAGTCATCTCCAGCACTGGAGCCATTGGGTTCTTTAATTGTTCATGAGAAAGGAGGTGGACTAATCTCAACCAGTGCACACCCCAGCCTCCCTCTCTAAACACACTGGTTGCCCAAGGAGGACACACACTGCATGGGCACATCTAAGCCTCTCACTGACCAACACAAGGGTGCTGCCATTGCAGCCAGCACACGGAGGAATTTGCTCTCCCCCACTCGCTTCCTTTTCTGCAGTAGAAACAGGTTTCTGCAGAAACTTGTCCAGCTACAGAGACTTACCCATTGCTCCTTCATCTGTCCCTTTAAAATTCCCTGAAATTTCCCTTTTAATGACATTAGAGTATGTTTAACTCACGGAGCTAATAAATTTGGATTTCATCCCATCTTAAGGCTTGCTTCTGCCACAAGGCCTACCAAACACTGCCAGACAGTAACATGCAGCCAAGAAGATAGATTCATTGGTTGGTAGCTATTCTTCTGTAAATGAGATCATCCTCCCACTATCCAATTCTACCGATTTCTTCATCTACATGTTGTTTCTTGTAATCCATCTAGGTTTTAATCTTCTGGAAGCACAGTAAGCTCTTTTCGATATCTTGGTATTATCTCTACGAGAATCCCAGCTCCAGAAAGGGGGTCAAGGGTGCTCCTGCAACATAAACCCTTACTTTGTTCTCCACAAGTTACTGTCCTATTATAATACAAAACAATAATTGATGCCATTATAACCAAATCTTAGTACTTCTCTTTGTTGTCTTTAAATGTGTTCTCACGGACTCCTCATCTCACTGATAGGAGTTTCGGTTTTTGTTTGCTTGTTCTTAAAGCTTTTCGTCTGCTGATAGAGAAATAATTTTTCTCCCAGCTGGATGGGCCCCACAAGGCATTTAACTGCGCAGAACCATCATAGCCTGCAAAGGATGCCAAGGGCTCCCCTAGTCCCTGATCCAGTCCACAATACAGTCACTAATCCACAGCAGTTCCAAAAGTTCATTCTTACATCCTTATTGACAGATGTTCATCCAGCATAGCTGTGAAAACTCATCCAAAATGCCTATGAACAACATACATTTTCCAGCGGTCTACAGAAACTTACCAGTACTGTTTACTGTTAGAAAAGTTTTCCTAGCATCTCATCTGTGCAATATTTATTTCTCATTATTTCTACTACATGGGCATGTTAAAAAAGAATTCCTTGCAGTTTGCATCATTCTTCTAAATATTTGAAGACTTTCAGCATACCTTTACTCCAACCTCTCTACTTTAGATTAAACAGGCCCAAATTAAGGCAATAGTCCACCACTTGGAATGCCTTAAGTCATCTGACTGTTGCCTATAGGATCCTACAGGGTGCTGCCAGAAGCTTTCTCTACATCCAATGGAGCCAATGCTACTGGCCACGGCTGAGCCCATCAGCAACAGAGGTAGAGCCTCTGAGACAACATATTTGAGAAGGAGAAAAATACTGCAGCCCTACAGCACCTGGAAGAGAGGAATGAGGATATGTGAGAGAAACAGCACTGCAGACTCCAAGTTCAGTGAGGAAAGAGGGGAAAGAGGTGGTCCAGGCATCACAGCAGAGATTCCTCTGCAGTCTGTTGTGCAGACCATGGCAAAGCAGCTGTGTCCCTGCAATCCATGGAGGACCACAGTGGAGCAGATATCAACCTGTAGCCCCTGGAGGACCGCACACTGGAGTAGGTGGATGCCTGAGAGAGGCTGTGACCCTGTCAGAAGCCTGTACTGAAGTGGGTTTGTTGGCAGGACCAGTGGACACATGAAGAGAGGAGCCCATGTTGCAGCAGATTTGCTGGCAGAACTTGTGACGCCATGGAAAGGATCCGTGCTGGAGCAGTTTGGGAAAAACAGTAGCCCATGGGAAGGACTCATGCTGGAGAAGTTCATGGAGGACTGTCTCCTTTGAGATGAAACCTATGGGGAAGTGAGTAAGCATGAAAGAATGACAGAGACAAGGTGTGATGAGCTGAATGTGACCCCAATTCCCCATCCCACTGTGCTACTGGTAGGAAAGAGGCCGTGAAACCAGGAGTGAAGCTGAGCCCAGAAATAAG
>VXAD01004197.1:649107-781022 GCA_013399195.1 Dicrurus megarhynchus | reverse complement strand
GGGGGGAGTGATTTTAAGATTTGAGTTTATTTTTCATTACCTTACTCTAATTTTGATTGGCAATAAATTGAATAAATTTCCTTAATTTGCCCCAGTCGAGTCAGTTTTGCCCTGTTGCTATGTTGACCCCTGGTAAGACTCAAACCTTTGTTATAGTTTATCTCCCCTGACCGGCTGCGGAGCAGAGTCATAGAGAGACTTTGGTGAAAATCTGACAACCAGACAAGGTCAAACAAACACACTCATTTAAGCAAATCTGGCTTAATAGGGATGAAGACTTAGTCCTTAATCAAAAATCTATTCAAGCTCCCAGCCCCAAACTTCTCCATAATACCGAAATACCTCATAAAATTATGTGCAAACTAAAAGCATAAGTAAACTAACAATGATCTGGGGCAAAGATATGTGCATTTAAATGTTTTTTTTTCTTGTCAGAAATTCAAATTCTTTTCCCCAAGTTTTGCAAGGTTATTGGAGATAGAAGGAAGTAGAGAGGAGTGGCATCTAATTTTGATATTTATTTTCTTGACTTAAGATCTATGACTCTTCAAAAAACTTTTTCAGTTTGGACATGAAACAACACTCCTCTATTCATTAATACATTTGAATTTCAAATGTTAGCAAATTTTATTTCTCCACTGATCCATTTTGCAATCATCAAAGTTTATTTGACAAGTTTTTATAGTCCGGACACAAATGTATATCAAAGTAATCTCAACATTCCCACAATAAGATGAGATATTAAAATAAAGACAAATATACTAAAGTAGATAATCCAAATGTACCCCTTCTCACAGTAATTTCAAGGTAAAATCCCTTGAATACCAGATGTTTAAAAGGTTATTTGAAAAGTTAGGAAAAGAAAAAAAAAGGTTACATGATGGAGGAAAAAAAGGAATGATCACTTTTGTGATGTTTCATCAACAGAGAAACTGGTCTCCTTAGCTCAGAAAAGAAAAGCCAAACATTAGCAGAGAAATAAACTCTTATCATCAAGAGTTCTGGATTTCTGTTCTAAATAAAAATATCTGGGGTTTTTTGTTTTGGTGGGGGTTTTTTTGTTTTTTGGTTTTTTGGGGTTTTTTTGGGGTTTTTTTGGTTGGTTTTTTGTTGTTGTTGTTGTTGGTTGGTTGGTTTTTTGGTTTTTTTTGGTGGGTGTGGGGTTTTTTTGACATTTGTTCTCATAACTTACAGAATATAAGAGCCCACTGCTAATTTCTCTGAATCAGAATTTTATCTGGTTTTATGTCCTTTTTCACATCTTCTTAGAAAATCAGAAACCATGAAAATAGAAGTGTTTTATCCTCTGGAATACAAGAAATCAGAAGCAGCCTGAAAACTCCCTGAACATTACAATTAATTGAGTTTAGTGTAATGCTTTTCCATCCCTAACTCCAAACACTATAACCCCTTTCCTAATGCCCTGGGGCCTAAGATACCTGTTCCAATTTCAGGCCAACTTTTCACCTCTAGAGTAAATGGCAGCAATTGTTATTACTGACTGTAATGTCACCACACATATCTGTCACCATTTCATTATTTATATGAACAAGAGAAGTGAAGACAGGCAAGAAATACATACATGACTACCACTTCAATCCTTGGGAATGAAATCACTTTCTGTCATGACTATTTTTAGTGAAGCTTGTTTCCAATCAAAGGCAAGAAGCATTATCAAGGAAATAACTTATTATAGCATCACATTACTGGCCATTTCTAGACAAATCACTGTTACTTCAGAAAATAACATTATCTGAGGTCCCAAGGTCCTTTTCATTCACTTACTGAGAGTTTCCTCTCATTTGAGAGAAAAGACAGGGATCTTTCAGAGGGGTACTTTCTTCCAAACTTGTCGTCTTGAATTTAGGCAGTTTAAGGGAACAATGACTGCTGACAAGTTCCTTATTATCAGCAATTAATGGTCAGTTTGTTAATTAGTGTACTGAGGCAAAGTTAATGTAGCATTTCCAGCAGAACCCAAAACAAAAACATAGAATATTTTTGGATATGGGCTAACAGCTCTGTTTTATTCAGTATTTTTCTCAACAAGGACAGATTTTCCTGTCCAAACCAGTGGACTGCAAAGTGCACATACTGGGAAAAGAAATCAGCTTCATTAAAAGGAAAAATAATAATAAACTGGCTGTGGTCTTTTTCCTGACCCAGAACATGGCAAATTCCCAATACATTCAGGAAAGAATAAAAATTCAAAAAGAAGTTAGAAAAAAAAAAAGACGATGTGAAAGTGTTTTCTCTGCCTTTTCAATGAAAACTCCAATCAATCCCAGAGGCTTCCTCACACACTCTTTCCCTACCCCCTATTATTCAAGGTAAAATAATCATCATTGGACCAGATGACCCACTGTCCTCTCTTCCAACCTTACCCATTCTGTTATTCTGTGATGTATCAACTGCTGAAAAGGCCTTCAATGATCTGACAACTTTCTTTTCTTTTTCTAAAAAAAAACCCAATACAAAACATCCTGCAAACTCATGGAGTTGCAACTCAGAAATGCTGTTTGCTTTGGGGATATCTCTGCTTATTACAAAGTTACGAACTTTACAAAGGCAAATTCAGAAACTATCACATACCCTATTGCCCACATTCCCCTGGCCTCTCAGAGCTGTGATCTTCACCTTTTCGTCATCTAACCAGCAGAGACAGACAGGACATCTTTCTTATAAGTAAGGGTGCTTCTGGAGCAGTGTCTACACTGGGCATCAGAATTTCTTGGGATTTCCTGTAGGTTTCCCAACAGGCTGGTACTCAGGGACCTCCAGAGAAGGACCAGAAACAATTCATGAACTGGTTTTAAGACCTACTTCCAGTTCTAAGAACAACAAAAAATCCCCCAGCAACCACATGGCAGAGGATCACAAAACTTTCTAGGAGTGACCTCCATTGTCACTATTTCTACGTCCACTAGACTGTTCCTCATGTTTCACTGTGCCGGTTAAATCAGGCAAAACTGCTACTGGCCTCTGCTGTACATGAGACACCTTAAAGGTCATGGATTTCTCCTTAATTTTCCATAAGGCTAACAGCCAGAAATGAGAGCCGACCCATCTGGCTCCTCTGTGAGCCACGCAGACAGTAGTGCTGAGGCAGCCATGCCAGGGAGAATGACTCTGAACAGCTCACAGTGAGGTTTCTCCAACAGAGAGGCTGAATTTTCATGCTGCAACAACTCATTTCATGACTCTCCAGGAAGAAGTGGGCTACAGCTGGCAGCTATAGTCACTACAGGCATCAAGAAGAACATAGTCCCTATCACTGAGTGATAAGACCTTAAAAAAAAAAGTAGAATACTATAAATATGAAATTTTATTTTTTACTATGGCATAGTCAGGCTGATTAACTTGAGACCTTGCATCAGCCAAACACAACTTTCAGACACGAAACATTTATAAATGTCTGCATTTAATTACGATGGTAAAACTTCTTAAAATAATTCTCAAAATATGTTAAACCACATAAAATGCAATCAAAGTTGTACCACATTTTAAAAAATTGCACAAGTTTTTAATTGTATAAACTATATTAAATTTTAATACCAGCCAAGATGTACTTAAAACAAAACCAAAGTAAAGCACACACAAAAAGGCTGGTTGGTGATTGAGTGGCTACTTTCCCACAGTGGGATTCATGAAGTATGGTGTCAGAATTCTTCAGAGAGTACTCAGGGTTTCATTTGTTTGGTCAATGTATTCATTACTAAGAGAACTGTGCTATATATAAAAGGAAAATAATCAAGAGACATCTTTCACATGCTTTTCTCCTCATCCCATCTCCTAATGAATTGTAAATCATTTAAGTTATGAATGATTTAATGATTAACTTAAGGTAGTCTATATATTTTTATATATGTATTTATAGTTTATAACACAGTCAAAAATTAGGATTTTTAGGATTGCTCTGTTACCCTTTCCTTTTGGGATTGTTATATGAGTGTCTGTGAAGAAAGCATTGTCGTTTAATATGTCAAGAATTGGCAATGCTGACATTGTTTTGACACAGTGATTTGGCATAAATTGCTGAGTCCATTTATGTAACATCAACTACGTTTATAAAAGCAAAGCGGGATAGCCTAAGAACTCTCATGTGATTTATGTACAATTTGCTCCCCAAGAGTGCAGCCCTAAGAAATCTGGAGCTTCATCATCTTACCGTTAATTTTTCAATAGGAGGTATTGACTTCAGCCAGTTATGGTTTTTATCCATGGTCAGTGTGGGGTTAACATGTTATGTATGAACTGTGAAGCAAGACAGGTCTGTTTCTCAGATCTGATGTGCAAAAGGAGGTCTCAACCAAAGGCTGAAGCTAAAAAGGACATCTAAAGAGGTACTAAAGTCTTACACTGATTCTGACTGTAGGTTATAACAGGATTTTGTCAGGTGGCCTAAAGAAAGAAGCTAATGCAAACACAGAAGGGTTCTGCAGAACCACTATAACAAATACTGTCCAAAAAGTATTTGATAACACTTTGTTTATTAGACATGCTAGTAAATGCTAGTTAAAGTGTAGCACATCTCACATAAAAGCACCCAAAAATTCTTTCCAAGAGAATGTTCTGGGGGGAGATGTCAGACTAGTTTTGCCAAACTATACACTCCCATAAAGCAAATGACCCTCTGTTTGTGTTCTGTCTTCACTTAAGGAGTGTCTATTAGGCTAATTAACATATCGTTATAGTCCTGACATCTCATGTTCGAAGCAAGAGCATAAACCCAAGTCTAATTTTTGCCACTGAGTTTGATAATTTTGGAAGGCTGAACTGACACAATCTGAACTCTCCTAAAATAGTGAGGACTTCACACTGAATGCTCCCAAAACATAGGTTGAATAGTGTTGTTCAGGGGTTGGCACTGAAACCGGTGCTATTTAACACCTCTCTCAGTGCCATGGATAGTGGGATTGAGTGCACCCTCAGCAGGTGTGCTGACCACACCAGGCTGTGTGGTGCAGTCAGCACACTGGAGGGAAGGGAAAATGCCATCCAGAGGGACCTTGACATGTTTGAGGGGTGAGCCAATGCAGACCTCATGAAGTTCAACAAAGCAAAGCACAAGGTCCTGCACATGGCTCGACTTAATCCCATACATGAATATAGGATGGTTGAAGAATGTTTTGGGAGCAACCCTGAGGAAAAGGACTTGGGAATACTGGTTGACAAAAAGCAGGATGTGACCTGTCAGTGTGCACTGGCAGCCCAGAAAGCCAAGTGTCCTGGCCTGCATCAAAAGCAGTGTGGCTAGCAGGGAAAAGGAGGTGATGATCCCCCTCTACTCTGCTCTGGTGAGACCCCACCTGGAGTCTGGCATCCAGGTGAGGGGTTCCCAACATAAGAAGGATGTGAAACTGCTGGAGTGGATCCAGAGGAGGGCCACAAAGATGCTTAAAGGGCTGAAGTACCTCTCCCATGAAGACAAGAAAGCTGGGGTTGTTCATCCTGAAGAAGAGAAGGCTCCCTTTATAGAAACTTTTCAGTACCTAAAGGGGACTTAAAGCTGGAGATGGACTCTATGCAAGAGCATGTAGTGCTAGAACAAGGGGGAATGGCTCTAAACTGAAAGAGGGTAGATTCCCTTCAGACATTAGGAAGAAATTCTTTGATGTGAAGGTGTTGAGACACTGGAACAGGTTGCCGAAAGAAGCTGTGGATACCTCATCCCTAGAAGAATTTGAGGCCAGGCAGGACTGGGCTTTGAGCAATCTGGTCTGCCCATGGCAGGGAGTTGGAACCAGATGATCTTTAAGGTCTCTCCAAACCCAAACCACTCTATGATAAAAGTTCATGAAATTTTTGTTCAAGTAGCTACTCAAGCTGTGTTAATTAGATGTTCCAGCATTACAATAGAGAAATAAGGCACAAAGCCACACAAAACAGAAGTGGCAGGGAAACGACAAACATTTTTAAGTATAGAAGAGAATTTGACTAAGAGAGTCCACACCACAGGACTGGATTTGTTGAAAATAACTTTTGTGAAGAACAGAACAGCAATTGGAGGGCAAGACAGACCTAATGTGACAGAATATTAAAAATAGGCTGGGATTTTAGGAGAGTTGCATCAGGAATGAAGGATGACATATGGTCTGGCTTCCTTCTTTTTCAAAGACGATCCATTTTCTGGATGGACACCGCACCTTTAAACTACTAGTGGTTTTAGTATTGTTTGCTAAAACAAGCACAGTTACACTTTTCATTTTGGAAGTGAGGGAAGGAAAACGCCTTTTCAGTTTTTGATGCCTTTATCCTATTATGTGAAGCATGAGAAATTCAATGAAATCATGTAGACCTATACCCAGGTAAGTTATCCATGTGAAATGTGTATACTACCCCATGCAAAAAAAGCTGTCTATTATGATTGGGATATTTTTCCTATTATTATTATTATTATTGTTATTGCTGCTAATGTTGAGTCATGTGGTAAATGCCTGGATAATGCTTCTACCCCTGTCTCCATGCAGTTGATCTGTTCAAGGGATTAGAAAGAAAACTTTAGTTAGCAAAAGGGATATGTTGAAAATATAGCAATAGCTACAGTCTAACCTGCCTCCACCTGTCCACCCACTCAGCTACCTGTATCAGTCAGGAAATAGGTGACTAATATTTGCTCACTTTTGGGAATTTGTTTAACATTACTGAATGATTCATAGAAACAGAGACGTGGAATAATAACAAATTTTAAGGACAAATGCAAAATAAAGAAATCCATTCAACAAATATGCGTTCTTTGATATAGAATATAACTGGGCTTTAAGCCATCCTCTCCTCTCCTCTCCTCTCCTCTCCTCTCCTCTCCTCTCCCCTCACTTTTTTCATTCCCAGAGTTATTTATGCAGCTAAAGAGATCTGCTTGGTACCTCTGCAGCACCATTTTAAAAACTCTATCGGGTCAAGAGTAGCATAGAATCTCTTTTCCATTCCTGAATGAAACTTCTCCATGATCACAAAATAAAAGCAACAACAACACCTTTTTCCCTGTCACACTGTAATAATAAATCAGATGCCAAAAATCTCTTGGCTTCAACTTTTTCTCCTGAGTGGGAAAAAAAAAATACAAACGCTATGTTGAGCCTCAAAAATATTTCAGTATTAAGAAATCAGTACCAAAGAACACCCTTCATGCTCTTCCTGATGGACAAATTAAGACTGTAGGCTGGTGACAGTATTACACTTCTAAACACTACAACACTCACAAAAGGGGGGCTTGATGTTCAGTGAGTTATCAAAGCACTAAGAAGGTGATTTTAATGAGCAACAGGTGATACAGAGATACAGCTGGACAACATGTTGGGGTTTGCATGTTTTTGGTGGGATGATAAATCTAAAGCCCACACCCTTTTGTGGTGCCCCCAGTTCCACCTAATGTCACTTGTCACAGAGATACTGATGATATTTCCGTCAGGTCACCTTCACATTGATTAATGCCACACTACTCAAAAGCTTAAGCAAAATGGATCAACTTCTTGCAACACACTGTTTAGTGTAAGTAGAAGCAACAGAACATAAAATGGTGGTGACCTTTCTAAAGCATGTTTTATATATTTACTTAAGATATTTTTGTAGGCCTGAATTCAGGAGAGGATCCCTTCCCAGGAGAGACACTTGCGTTAGTGTTTGCCTGCTGGAAGGTGCGTATGACTGCACTTCCCTGAAATATGATGATGTTAAGATTGAGATGCTATGTTGAATCCTTTGCTTGCGTGAAGATGTTGAACTTGCCAGAGCAATCATTTTACATGTAAATGAGGTTTTTAAAACAGGTCATATTATTTTGTAGCTTAGCACTCAGGTTTTAAGTCTGTCAGACCAAAATCCACTCTCAGGCACTTTAAAAGGAGCCTTGTGTAATGACATAAAAAGAACATACAGACTCCACTAACATCCACACCCAAGTCACTGGGTGTCTTAGCTTGCCAAGAAAACCCCAAACAAGCAAACAAACAAACAAAAAAAAAACCCCAAAAAAACCACCAAACAAAACCCAAAAATTCAAAATCAAAATACCCACAACAAACACCAAACTCCAAACCCCCTTACCACTCAAGATTTAAGAACTCTAAACTTAGGTTTAGAAGCATAAATTTCAGCATTAAAGTTTGAAAAGGTGTCTCTCCACTTTCAAAGAAGAACAGAAACTTGACATCATGCTGTAAATCATTTCCTCTTAAATAATAATGTAAACTAATGTTGACACTCTGCAGACATTAAATTAGGTGATCAACAGACAGGCTTTTCATCAAGCTGTGCTTTGCACAACTGAAAAATCCTACTTTTTTATTAAACAGTCTAAAAAATAATCATCCATTTCACTTCTGTTGCTCTTTTTTTCTTTCATAAACACTTCAATAATTTCGAAAAAAGATAATAAAAAGCAATCTACAGAGTTGCTCTTATCTTTTACTTTAAAAATTCCTTTCATGGTTTGTTATACACATATGCACACTGATGTTTCATCAAATTAGCTTGTGGGTATGCTTAGATGTATTTAATGTCTGGCAAATTGCAAGGTCTGTTTTTAACACCAAATAGAGAACACAGCAACTTGTGGAGTCCAGTTCCGTTAGGAATGTAAAACTGACTATTAGGAAATTGCATTCTTGTACCCCTGTCTTTGGAAATACAGTACATCCTCCTGTTTCATTCGACCTCTGAAAGACCCATATAGCCATAGTTCATAATTTCTTTGAGTTAAACATTAATGTTTATTTAAACTGGCTTTGGTTCAACTATTTTTGCTTCAAGAGTAATTGTGCTGCTCTACTTGTTTCTGGTGAAGCCTAAATTAGAGAATTGAGGCAGGTTTTCAGTATCATTCCATAGGATCAATCAAGGCAAATTTGTGAGACCAGAAAAATGGCTAGCATGAGAAAAATATGAAGGAATTGGTTGTTTTTGCTCCGAGGGATACAGGGGAGCAAAAGCATGATGACAGCCTGCAAATAAGAAAGAAGCATTTACAGAGATGATGGTGACTGAGGTTTTCCATATGCACTCAAAGTAACTTGAGAAAATGGGGCTTAATTTGCAGCAAAGTTTTCTCTAAATATCTATTTATAATGGTTATGAAGCACTGGAAAAGCTACCTAAAGGGGCTGTAAAATATTATTTATTGGGAATTTTTATGACCTGATCCAGAAATATTGATTCCAAGCAAGGAACAGTGTATATTTTTCTTATGTTAGACACATCCTGCCACTGACCATGCTTCATGAGCACTGCAGGGATTACCTCAGGTCTAATTACTGCATTTCCAATTCCAAGAAAAGAAGGACAAGAGCTACTGAAATTTCAAGAAGAAATTCGCTGTTACACTGATCCTACTGCTCAAGTGAGCTTCTCTTTTGAGAGAGAAAAAAAGCCAAAACCAGGCCTGATCATGCAAATCCACTAGCCAAAAAAAGTAAAGAAAAAGTAAAGGGAGCTGTAGTCAAGGTTACTTCACCAAAAGCAACATCTCCCAAGTTCTTCAGAGGAAAATTACCAGGGAAACACAGCAGTTGCATGGAGAGCACCAAACTCCTGGGATCATGGGCCAGTATTTGGATAACAAGTATTATTTGATGAATTATTAGTTGTCATATGGATTACAATCATCTGCAGGACTGCAGTTCACCCCAAGGATAAAAAAGGTTACATATCTCCATCTCTCAGCAGTACCATGCTCAGGCTGAAACTTTGCCTTTATATCTAAGGCAATCTTAATTCCACCTACAAGCATCGGTGGCTTAACATTCACAAGCATCACAAGATAATGTAGTCACCCTGGACTTGAAAAACAAAATGCAACACTTGTGTAACAAATAATAAATAGGTTCAGTGGAATATAAAGCAGAAGCAATTGGACTCGTGTTTGTAAAGTTGTCTTTCAAAGAAATTCAAAGAATGAAAATAAGGAAAACAGTGTTTATGACGGCATGAACTACCTTCTTTAAGGCTCCACAGACCATCAGACCCCAACAAATCAGGGATCCCTGATTTACCATGTAACTTCTGATACAGTGAAGAGCATTCATCAGTAGAAAGGCCAGTACTAAATTATTTGGCAAGCAGTTACATGAGATGTGATAAAGTGTGGCAGAATTTGGCCCTGAAGTAACTGTCTCACTAACTTGAAGAACTTGCTGCCTAAGCATACTAATTACATGTGCAGTAAATGAGGCATTATTTTTATTTGAATGAGTTCTCTTTGTGACATTATGAGAAATGAAATATAGGACCACACAATTACGTTTCCTTTTTATTTGTTATTCTGATGTCAGTTTGTGACTTGGAGAAATAGGCATAAGAACAGAAGTAGATACCACCCACCATTTGATAAAAGTAGATGTTCCAATTCCTGATCACAATTGTAATATGGAAAATACAGAAAAAAGCAGAACAGAAATAACTATTACTTTCATAGCACTTTTTTTGAACCTGTCAAAGCGATTAGCAAGCATGTATTAGTCTCATAACAGCCCTATGAAACACTTCAGATAAAATATTATTTCATGGAAAGAATTTTACACTATCACAACTAGTCCAATATGTGAACTTCTGTATAATATGTAAAATTATTTTTGCTTTTCATTGTCCGCCCCCCTTTCTGGGAGTGACTTTTATTTATTTTACATTATCAACTACACAGAGTTCATGTATTTCTGTACTGACTTATTACAGCTAACTCCAAACTGAACAAAAGTTTATGTGTATGAAACAAAGAGTGTGGCCTATATAGAAACAAACACAGTACAAAGTAGCAACCCTACTAATCTCCCTGGAACACAGTAGGTGATAATGCCACGTTCCTTCAGAATTAGAACTTCTTGCTCCTTCTGTGGGGGAAGGGAGGAGAGAAGGAGGTCATCTGAGGCGACAGGAGAGGAATGCAATCAGAAACCCCCGTGACTCAGGGGTATAAAAAGAACTTGAGCCACACTCAAGAGACCCATCTCAATCACCTCAAACACATCAGTGTAGGCCCTCTTAGAGTTAATACCTGCTCTGCAATATATTCTTAGAGTTTATTACTGCAAAAGCATAGGCTGAGAGCGAATACAGTCTTAGCTTTTTTTTTTAGTTTTTTTTTCAAATAATTTAACTTGCCTAATTTTGATGGAATATGAAAATTTTAATTGTTTGTGTAATATTTCTTATACCAACATTTGGTAGTGCTTTACCACGTGACAGATATCCATTCTGCAGATTCCATATAGGGTAGGCAAGTTTTGAGCCACAGCTGATGTGTTGTTCACAACAGTACAGGTACTCAACATACTAGCAGTTTCGGGGCACATAATTTTTGTTATGCTGCACTTCTCTAAGAATTCCTATCAGAGATTTAATTTCTGAAGAACTGAGTGGAAAAGAGGGCAAAAGCATCACCTCTGAAGTTAGGCCAAATGTCAGACAGGCCCTATCTGAGCTCCTGGGATGTCAGTGTTCTCTGCTCCTTCAGAAGCAGACATGAACCTGATACTGATGATGCCAGAAATCCGCTGCCATTGCTTAGCCATGAGGGTACCACCCTGGCACAATCGACTATGGCACTGCAAAATCATCCTTGTAAATCCTGAATTTCCCATGACAGCTCTCATGGGGTTTACAAGCCCAAAGCCAGCTTTGTCCCTTGCTTCCCCAGTGAGAGGTCCCACTGGATGTGGCAGGGCAGCTACCACCTGCACCAAGCAGGATCCTTGTTACCTTCTAGTCACTCTGGCAGAAAGGCCAGAGCATCTTGTATTCTCCCATCTCCATTTCAGCTTTCATATGTCCCTCTCACCTCATGCATTAGGCAGCAGTCACAGCTACAGCATGGTCTGCACACACCGTGTTAGGAGCCCTCCATTTCAAGTGCTGACTTGGATGGGTGCCACACACCCCCTGGAAGCATCTGCATTTGAATTTAAAGGGGTGGGTGAGTGACAGCAAAACTAGCTGCTTCTTCTGAAAAGGCTTTGGCAGATCATTGGTTGTCATCAAACCTATTGCGTTTCTTGCTCACTGCCAAAAATTCCACCTACATGCCTGATGGCAATTAGTCCTTTGTAGGTGCTAATGAATAAAAGCAGCACGCACACTTTACAGACTTTAAAAGAATATCCCGATCCATATATTAATTCCATATATAAACTCACATGCACACACAGTCCCCCCCTTCCCCATCCACATGCCACTGTGCACCCACACCCAAACTCGTGCTTAGAAAGAAAGCAAGTAGCAGTAAGATGATCAACCAACTGTGTGCAAGTAGGATTTTTTTCATGAATCATTAGCTATTTTCCCAGAACTCATCTACTGGAAAAAGTACTGCTTTATGAATGCAGAAGGCATCCTACATTTGGGATAATGAAGTACATTCATTGCATGCTTGAACCTTTCAGAGGTCCAGACATTTCACACACTCCCTCTAACCATGATTTTTCCATGGTGTCCAAAATCATCTGGGATATAACAGTATGACAAAATCAGCCTTCAGGAAAATATACCAACAATTTCCATAGAAGGGAAAATGAATAAAATAGGGTTATCATGAAGACTTCACCACAGTACTTTCAAATCAACAAACTGAGCATTGCTTTCATGTTTTCTATGTAATACTGGGAGTTCTGTTTTATGTCAATTTTAGAAGAGAAGGTATCAAAACAATATGAGGTAATACACTCTGTATAAAGCTAATTAAATTGTCATTATTAACGTTTCTCATCAGAAAAAAAATCAGTTTTTTTTCAAAAGCAAGCCATTTTACGGAATTGCATCAACACCAAATCCAAAAATTTAGGGGGAAATATTGCATTTTGACTTTCATGTTAATGCTACATATATAGAATGCAAATAGACAGAATTAATTTTGAAAGTCAAAACAGATTTAATTGAATACTATAGAAAACATTTAAAGCATCCTGGAAATGCGTTCTTTTTTCTCAGACTATTCATTTTGCATGAAGTTTTCAATTCAAGTTTACAACATTTTCTTAAATAAGGGAATTTCCCAACCACTTTTTGGAGTGCTCATGAACTAATCAGGAGTGTTCAGTATCTTATTGTGACATTTCCAGACCAGATTTTACAGTTTCCAAAAGGCTTCAGAAGGTCAGCTTTAAGCCAGCACATCAGTATTTCAGTCTCACTACATTACAGAGGGTTTCACCCTTTTTTTGCTGGCTAGAGTGCAGGCAGGAGCACTTGGAGAAGGCAATCAACAGCTCAGGAGTTGAAGAAAGGTGGGCAGAAGCGGAATGGCAGTGCCTGACATCAGCCATAGTGGACAGCAGCCATTGCTGCATTGCTTTGTCTGGAGCAGCAAGGAGCAGGATCTTTCTGCTCAGTAGTCCTTGTGTCAGGTGCCATATCATATGCTAGTATGAGTATGGCACTGCTAAACTGTCTTGATTGTGGGGTTGTTTTACCTTTTTTATTGTGTTTATAGAGACGTAAAAGTCAGGCAAGGAGTCTTCAGTGTTCCCAGAGCAGGTGAGGACAGCATTCACAGAGAATAAGGAGCTTCTCTACAGCAGGCTCTGGTCCTCCCTGCCACAGGGGCACATAGCTTCTTTTTTCTTGCTGTTGCACTGGGGCAAATCTCTTCCTTTGTAAACAGTTTTCAGCATTGTAGTCATTAAGGATGAAGGGAAAGATGGGACTACTGTCAGAATGTACCCTTGTGAGAGGCCTTAGCTGCAGTGTCCTCTTAGTTTCTAGATGAGGTCTGTAACTTTTCTGCCAAAACAATACTTTCTAGAATTAATCTGAACTGGGCAGGGAACGTTTTTTCCATTTTAATTTCTTTTCTTTCAGCCTGTAAGAGGATCACTATCCCATTCCATTCCAATCCATAGCATATCCACAAGTACAGTAGGGATCAACAGCTCCCACACTCTATTTTTTTATCCCCTCTTCAAAAATTTCTCCTCCAGCTTCCACTTGTAGGTGAGAAATTCAGACCAAAAATTCTGGCCATTTCTCTCTCCTGTACCTCATCAACATCCATTGAATCAGCTGCTTAAGCACACACAGGTGGCCACACCTAACAGCATCAGAATAACACTGATGTTAAAGACCGGAATGCTCTGAAAAGCCGTAACACTACAAACTCACATTTCACTGGCAGACAGGACCTTACCACCAGGGTAGGCAATTGGGTGATTTCAGAGTGTCATAACTGTAATTGTAAACCCACTCTTCAAAAAGCTATTTCCATCACAGATGTTGAAGCACAGTTTCTCCAAATAGTTTCATTAATAAAAAATATTTTATTAATAAAGTTTTATTAATATCCATTGGGGTAAAACCCAATCATGCAGGGATGGTTGTGTCTGCAGGGCAATCCCACCTGTGGGACCTGTGTGCTTTGAGGATACCCTGAAGTTTCAGGTGCTCCTGCCATTGAGGCAGGCTCCTCTGCTTGTGCTGCAGAGCTCCATGAATATCAAAAGCTCCAGCACATCTCTCAGAAGTCCTGGACCTAAATGTTGTTTTCTCTCAGTGTAAAAGAGCTAAACTCTCTGCCTTTTTTGCTCTAGGATGCCCTAATCTTTGGGTTATACCACTCTATCCCTGGAAGGACATTTCCCACAGGTGGGCAAGAGGTCAGGGCACTCCTAGCTGGGTCATCAGCAGGCAAGACACTGGATCTGTAGCCTGATGGGCAGAACACACCACTGGGAGGAGGAAAACTGCTTTTGGAAATTATTCCCAGGACAATTTTCTTTTTATTCAATGACTGTTTAATGTAAAATGCATTAAAAGCTTAGGAGCAAAATGTGCAAACATATGGAGTGAAGATGTTTAGGCAAATTGACAAATACATCCCTACCTCCCTGGAAAGTCTTACAAAAGTCTTCAACGCTCCTTGGATTTAAATATCCCTTCAGCTTTCATTGTCCCCTATTTTGTTCTAGACAGCTTTTGGGAGTATGACTGCTCAGAATATTCTATTTTATAAGGTTTTGAATATCCCCTAAGTTCCACTTATTTTAAGAATTGCAAAATTATCAAGGCCATAGATATAATCCTAGTGCTTACAGAAAACCTAAACTTTTAACTGGCATATCTTAACACTCTAAGGGGAGTTCAGTTGCAGCTGATGTTTCATCTGTACTCTCCATTCAGAATCCCAAAACTGCATGACTACATTTGTAATCTCCTGGTCTTTTTCAGTCATAAAAGTTTGCTATATTCTCCCTTGCCGAGTGGTTGGTAAAATGGAAAGATAAATGTAAAACGAAGGCAAAGACATAAATTAAATTAGTATTTCTGGAAATTGATTTATTTCAAAGTACTTTTAATATTTACACAATTCAATAAAATGTCACATACAGTAACCGCTCAAACCAACTGACTCATCTTGATGTCCACATGCTTTCTTTGAAACCAGAAAATTTCTTTTTAATGTTCAAAACATAACATTTTCCTGGAACAGATGCATTCTTTGAGCAAAGTGCCACATTTCTGTAATATTTAAAATAATGTTTCAGTTTAACCAAGATGCAAGTAATAGTCAATGTGTAGGAAAAGTTACCATGACCGTGTTTTTGCCCAGTATCAATGACATGACTGTGAAACATTCTGATAAAAAATGTTAATAACAACTCATGGCTGAATAATATGTTTTGCATTCATAATTATTAGTCTAATTATTAGCTTTGTTCAAAAGAGTTGTCAGTACAAAGTAATGAGGTGAGGCTGTAGTCTTGGGCTAAAATAGTCTTTTTAATGACTCACTTGTAATTCTGTCTAATTTTTATAATCTACATCTTATCATTTCTGTTTTTAAACTTTGTGACAAACCACCTATTCTAATAGCTAACATAGTCCAGTCCCTTGTGAAGAACTTAGTTCTTTTAAGTTGGTTTTTGCTTTTCTATTTTTCCAGCAGCAGCACATCTGTCCCTGAAAGGTTTTAAGTGTCTTTGTAACTAATACGCGAGGAACCTCAAAAAGATTTGTTTGCTTTGGCTCAGTTAAAGGCTTTGGTTTCTAGCTGTTGTTCAAACCTCCTGGAACTGCAAAAATAGATGGGGAATCTCAAAATGTTTCACTATGTTTTTGTCACCTCCCTGTATTCAGTAGGAAATTTCACAAGAGCCTTCTTTATAGTAAACTGACATTTCTGTTAATGGATCTACATCTTAGCAGCAGACTTAGCTGCAGACTTGCACTGGCCAACTTAGCTGTAATCATCACAAGATCTGGAAACTTAGATGGAGGCCATAACAAGCCACCCTTATCCCACATCTGCTCCTTTGGGAGTCTAATCCAAGAACCCAGGATTTCCACTGTGACACAGTGACAGTGTTTTTTTTCCTCAAATTTCTTTATCTCTATGACCAATGTAGCTGAGAATTGAGTCTTTAGTGTTTACTATCCAGATGTTTTCTAGGGATTTAAAAGTACAATTTAGAATATATATTTCTTTTGGCAGCACATTTTCCCACTCAAATGACAAAATCATCACAGTTTTTGCAAAGAGAAACAACTCAGGCTTCATATGCTAGAGAAGACACATGGAGAAGGATCAGCACAGTGGTGTCATGAGGTTGTACCAATGTTGTGTTCATTCAGCTTACAAGCAAGGAGCATGAACATGCGCCAGCTGGTAGCAAGAATGTAATGTCTAAGCTGCAAGACCACCTACATTGACTAAGGGCATAGCCAGGCATGTAGGCAAGGCATATATATATATATGTATGTATGTATCGGGATCCATAGATTATGAACATACACTAAGCATTACTGGTTGGCAATGGTCCTTCCCTGTACCCTGGCCTGTGTTGTTTCCTCCCCAGATGGCTGCTGCCAACCGTGCAATTGCAAGACTGCCCAGCCTCTGTCACCTCAAAGTCAACAAATTAATTGTTTCATCTTGAAAAGGCATGAAAAATCCATACAGTTGTTTAATATCTCAGAGCTGAGCATCAGATCTAATCAGTCTAGAGCAGTATAATTCTATTAGTCCTTAGAAAATGGAGAAAACAAGAACTCCTTTTCATGCATCTCTAGGTTCCAAATCCTAATATCTGTGCAAATGTTGTATGTCTCCGTAGTTATTTTCTGTATAGAATGTTAAAGGAATCAATAGGGATTCAAGAGTAACTAAAGATTTCTAAAGGTGGATAGGCACTGACCAGTGCCAGAGAAACTTGGGAAGCTTTACACCAGGCAAGGGAACTAAATTTCTTCTAAATCATACTCATATTTAGGATCACTGCTGCTGATTCTTACTGTGAAAACTCAAGAGTTATATTCTCTGGTTTTACATGTAGAGGAGTCTGCCCCTGAATACCCACGTCCAGCAATTGTACTGGCAAGGCCCACTATTAGCTGCCAATGATACATCTCACAGTAATAATGAGACCGAAGTTACCTGGGAAAGAGAAGGCGACTTAGATCATCTGGATAGCTGAGGTGGAACACTGTGGTGCACATTGGCAAAACAGAATAACAAAGTGAAGACAAAGAAAAGCTCTCACAAAAACACCTAGGCTTACATTTATTTAAATCTAACAGTTTAATATTTAAGAGATTTCACTTATCCTTTCAGGTATCTGGCCTGATTTTCATGAGGTCCAAATGCTTATACCTCCACTGTGTCTTCCATTAGATAGGAACACAAATGCTAGCAGTTGTTTTGTAATCACTAGCACCTGTTTTCTTAGACCTCTAAAATACACTGTTATTCAGGCTTGTTTCTACTTTAATTCACATCAGCCTTAGGCATATTTACATAGATGCTCTAGGATGATACATTAAGGCACAAACAAAATGAAACAAATAAATTAGGGTTTTGGACTGTTAGTGACTATAACTCCTGATGATAATCTTTCTCCTTTTATCCATTTCAAAGACAGATCTTGAATTGCTATGTCAAATATGCATTCCCCATCTTGCTGAAATCTGGAGTCAGATCCAGAACAGAATTTAAACACTTTGGCTCACATTAACTCACTGCAAAAAACTCTTAATGCAAACAAAGGCAACAAGTAAACTGTAATCTTTCAACACAGTGCAGAGCAGCTCTAACCCTGGTGTATTATTTCCTAACACTAAGTAATTGGAGTTCTTAAAAGAGGTCAACACACAAGTCGCATAAAACAAATGAGGTAATTTTCTTAGCAGATGTTTATTTTTATCATTTATAGAAATACCTACAGAAAGTCTTATATCACCAGGTGAGTCAGCAGCAGGGAGGTGTGTCATCACAGGAACTGCAGGGTATCTCCTTGTTTGGCTTCATTATCTAGTCATTATTGCTAAGGGGAATTGAAAAAAAAATTTCTTCTTAGAGGGCAGGAAAACCCCATTACATCCCAGGATGATGAAGAAAAGAAACTACATCTTGTGTCATTGAAGCAAGACAGCCACCAAAGTACATACTGTGTCACAGGGGGATTTCTCCATAAGAAAACCCATGCTGCTGGCTACTGACAGTGATTAACTCTGTCTCACGCACAGGAAGCAAGGATAACACATTCCCTCTTTAAACCAACTTGGTTATTTTAAGTATATCAGATCCTTTCCCTGTTTACCTCCAGGGTAGCAACAGCAGTCACAAAAGACAGCTACAACCCTTATTATGCTGGATTTTTCCCTTCCTCTGAGTAGTAAGAAACTTCCTGGTATTTACTAAAAGCTTCATATTAGTGTTGTGAATGACTGCTCTTGGATGATGAAAAGGGAAGTATTTCTCTGCTTATTTTACCATATTTGGGCGCCTCTTGAAATCTGTGGTTTTTAAGTTCTGTTGTGAAATCAAAAATCTTTTCTCAGGAAGGCTCATACGTCTGCCTTGGCTTCACCAAAGTCAGCATAGCTTGTCTGAGCAGAACTCATTTTAGGACTTAAAAGCATAATTCGAGACCTGTGGTTCAATTTCCATCTGGCACTGGCTAAATGTGGTGACAAGACTAGTCTATGTTTTCTGATCTTATTTCCTTTCTTGCCCTAAAATCACTCAAGGAAGTGTCTTCCCAAAGAGCAGGCTTCATTTTAGTAATTTTCAGTTCAGAAGGGAAGAGAAGAAGGGAGATGGTATGGTTCAAAAGTTGAACATGAAATTTAAGAATTTTAAACGGGAAATAGGTACAGACATTTAACATGAAAAGCTTGTCACCACTGGAGCAACTAATCCTTCATCCTTTTCTGAGTTTGAACATGACTTAGATCTGTCCCTAAGAAATACATAATCAATTCTGAGCTTCCAAACTGTGATATGGATCACAGCAGTGTGCAAGCCATGCCGAAGCCAGGAGCTGCTGCTGCTGACAGTAGCACTCAGTAGTGACATTAGTATGGGACGCATTTAAAAACAAGTGCAGGGACACAGACAGAGGAAAATTTAGTCTACCTTTCCTCAGGAGACAATGTTACCCCCTGGAATGGGAGGTAACAAGGTGATACATCCAGCCCAAAAAGATTTACCAAGTAGAGAATTTAAAATGTAAACTCTAAAGCATCTTGAGAAGGTCTGTCAGCAGGATATTCAGTAGGTCTTAGTCATGAGTCAGAAGTAACTCCCATGGAGGGGTATGCTAAATGTGCTCAATAGAAATGACTAAGAGAATAGACTCACAGGTCTCTCTTCACATCCCTCTACCATTACAGGCAAATTAACCACATGCCATAGAATTAAAATTTCTCTTCTCTTTGTGACTGATGGATGACTCCTGGAGTGGAGGCTTAGACTTTATACCCCACTACAGAGTCTGGCAATGAGGCATCTGAAATCTATTTATCTATTTGAGCTTTATTTTGACCTTCAAAATTTGACAAGGGATGATCCATGAGGTTCTACCACCAATTCTACTCTTCCCAGTTGCCACTAGAAAAAAACACCCGTGATTTCTGTATTTCCAGCTTTTTTCTTGACCAGAGGCTGTAATTGCAAGTGGCTTAACATTTCATTAATAATTTCTAATTAAAAAAAACATATCTGAACATAGAGCAAGATCTGGACTTCAGTGTCAGGCCAAAACCTTTGCTCTGACTGCCATGACCTGAATGCTATCAGGATCAAAAGATACTGAACTGAACTCCATCAAAATATTCTAAAAGTAGATCAAATGTCTGTTTTTCAGAAGAAAAAAAGCCCTCAGAATAGACCTCCTCTTTAAAAAAAAAAAAAAAGAAGATATTTAGTACAAATACTAACTTGAGGTTACAAGAGGGTTCAGAGAAGTCTCTCTAATAAGTACCTGAGAAACATTTCATTAATTTTTCTCTGGAGCTGTTATTTTGAAACCAAGAACCAAAAGATAACCTAAAGTTACCACTTCTGTATTTAGGCGCATGTGCTGGCTTCTGAAAATCGTAATTAACATGCGTTCTATATAACTGTATGTACAAATATATTTTAATACATTTAGTTTCCATCATCTCTTGTATCATCAAAAAAGGAATAAATTAATGGAGTTTCCTCATATTTTCCCCAAATAGGAAAGGAAACTTTGATCTGGGATGAAGCAGAGGAATATTTTGAGCCTCAATTAATATTTTGGTTTTGTTCAAATTTCAATACCTAAAATTAAGTATTTTAAGGAGATCATTTTGATTTCACAAGAAAAATATTATAACTTTTTTCTTCCAAATGATATATTGATGGAAAATCATTATACTCCTCTCTCTTACAGGAAATGCTCACTGAAATTCTCCTTTTTTCACCAAAATGCAGTGTGTATTTATTTCTTTGTTGATGATGTACAAAGGGCTGCACTACTTATCACAGATGCAGAAGAAACGTTCAGAAGCACTGAACATGAGGGAAGTGGAGGGGTAGGCCCTGATCTCTTCTATGTGGTGATCAAGGGAGCAGCATGAATCTGTGTTAGGGGAGATTTTGTTTGGATATTACAAAAAGGTTCTTGCCCCAGAGGGTGGTTGGGCACTGGAACACAGTCCCCAGGGAAGTGGCCACAGCACCAACCCTGACGGAGTTCAAGAAGCATTAGGGTTGTCAGGAGTTGGGCTTGATGACCCTTGTGAGTCCCTTCCAAATCATGATATTTTATGATTCCATGACTCTAGGAACATAAAGGGATAAATATTGCAATACTGAAATGTTGTTTTTCCTTCTTTCCTTTCATAGTATTTCTGTGGGAACAAGATTATTGTATATTCACACCTTGTCTAGGAAATGGAACTCAACTTGTCATATATTATAAATCCTTTCCATGAAACTTTGGACTAGGTTCCAGAAGAATTCAAATGGTGAGTGCTTTCCACTCAGTAAGCACCCCTCATGCATGTCTCAAGTATCCACACAGGCTGACACAAATAATCTTCACTGACCAAGTACAACTGTCTAATGTAGGAGAAGAGTAAACACTCCCATTCAGTTTTTCAATTTACTCCACAAACTGCTAGAAAAATGAGATGCCCTAACGAGATGGTGTGATTGTACTAGGAGACTGGGATGCCCTGAGAGACACATGCAGGTGACAGCACAGAGTCACCACAGGAAGTCATGCGGCATGAGGAGGAAGACCCACCCCGGAGGAGGGCTTGGGGATATGCAGAGGCTTCAGCTCTGGCCTTTTGTCGAAGAAACACTCTCACACGTGTTTGAATACTGCATCGTTTCAGCAGAGAGGGAAAGGCTTCCAAGCTGCACAATTATGCTATTGTAATCACAAAGCGCAGGCCAAATTAGACAGAGCAGCTCTGTTTTCCTGAATCCAGTTTTATAAGCTACATTCTAGTGGCGCTCCATTACGCTGCTATGCAGAAGTGTCTGGCATTGTTTCCATCACAAACAAATCTTTATGTCCTAAATTCATGCTGGACGGAAACTTGGCTTCCATGGCACAAACCTAAGAATTACATTTGTTTGTTTAAACAAATTTGAGGGAAAACATACTTGGCCATCTTTGAGTTATATGATGACAAGATGATTTAGATCTCCCATAAAAGATATAATTCTTTTTTTCTCCTCACGCCAAACAATGATGCTTTCTTATAGCTGGACAGTTGCTGGCTAGAAGTACAAACCTATCGAGAAAAGGCAACTCTCAGCTGTATTGATTAGGAGAGCAGATGCTAAGCATCTCACAGGATGTGGTTCTTCTTTTGAAAAAGTGAAGACAAAAGTATATCTACTACATTTATAAGACTGCACATTCATTTCACTGATGCTTCTCTGTGTAAAGCTAAATTGGAATTGATGTATTTTCACTGTATTGTGTACTGTTGGAACTATTTTATGTTCCCTAAACAGCGCCTATTTACAAACAACTACTATAATAAGACATCCTTGAAAGAAAACATCCTAAGAAAGATAAAATTAAAATATATGAGAAATGCAACCAAAACTCAATTTTTCACTTTTACCCATCAAATGATAACTTATGTGCATGTAAAGTACTATCAAAAGAAAATGATGATGACGTTCTGCACCCAGCATCAAAAAAATCAGATCTTTAAGTCATTGAAGAGATATGGACAATTTTTTACTGATGTCTTTGTAGAATAAAATGCCTTATGTTACTTAATTAAGAAAATTGTCCCTCAGAGAAAATACTGTAGTCTAAATGTATTCATAATTTTCTCTGTGTAGAGTAGAAGTTGTATCATTTTGGGTTATCTACATGATTTCATATATTAATCCAATCCCACTAATAACTGGCACTGAAGTATCACAGAGGAATAGAGAAAGTTATAAATCATTAGTAAAGCCTTCTCTGAAACAAGAGACAAAAGCAACCTTAGTAAATGCTTCATTATCATTCCACCTTTATTATATCCTTTATTTTTTACCACCTTCATTTTATCTTCCTGTCATTCAGTTTTGATCTAGACTCTACAAGGCTGTATCAAAGAGAAGAATAAACAGATCCTTCATAGAACAAACAAATACATATTCTCAGAGAAGTACACTGGGTGATGCTAGGAATAGCTCCCTTTGAATGTATTTTAGACATTCTTCTTTTGAGTGTCTTAAACCAACCTGTGCCTCTAAAAGCCATTGAGTCTGAAGACAATAGAAGCATATTTAGACAATAGAAGCATATTTAGACAATAGAAGTGAAAATTTAAAATTTATAAAATACATAATTTCATATGAAAAGCTGGAGCTCTTCTCCTTCACTGAAATCAAGTCTGTAGTGTGCAGGTATAAGCAGGACAACCATGACAGTTCTTCATCACCTGGGCCTTGACTGAGAACCTTCTCACTTAGGAAGATTCTCACAAACCCCTCTTTATGGCTCAGCAAGGCCTACCAGCTAATTGCCTTTTCCAAATTATCTCTTAAGATTTAATTTCCAGTACTAAATATTTGTTCTTGGCAGACTCAGAGGAACTCAGAAACACAGATTAAACAAACCATTATATGCATAGACACCTGCTACACTATGGCATACCATTAACAGAGAGTCAAGTCTCAACAAATTAGTTTCTTTGCTCATTGTTACGTTTAAGCAAGTGCTTGCCATCTAAAATAAATTCTGAGCACTTTCCATTATGGAGTTATCTGTTCTGAATGTCATCATTCACTACAACAGTGGCCAGAATTGGATTTTCCATCCTGACTAGATTGTAGTTTACTTTGTCAAAGTAATTATCTATTACTCCCTTGTATACTGTTTGCTTATAAGTTCCATATCACATGCTTCTTTCTAAACAGAAGTGGTGGTGTTTGCTGAAGACAAACCAAACAATGAGTTAGAAAGAGGAAATATACTGGTAGTCACTGAAACTCTCACAAGTTGAAGGATCTTCAAGCCAGACATGCAATTGCTTTTGGATAGAAGGAAATTAAGAAGCTGGATGGTGAGCTAAGAAGCTGACATTAGCCAAGAAAGGTCCTTGCAAGATGTTTGCAAAAGTGTACCCAAGTTTTCCAAGTCACTAAGGATCACGTGGACCTCCCACTAGGCTTACAACCATCTAAGTTCACTGAGTCCTCCACACTTCTCTGACCTTACAAAGGAAGCACCTATACATCTCACCAGATTACTGTGCAAAAGCAACCTATAGTCAACATCTTCCCAGTGCTACAAACTTAAAAAGTACCAAGAAGAATGTTTTACTCATCAACTCAAAACATTGAGTCTCACTCTTCCCTGGGACTTTTTTATATTCCTCTATTTTTTTCTGGCTTGCTTCTACTAAGAAACGCCACAGATGTCTTCAAGAATCAGTCTTTAGTTGACTTCTCTGAACTTCTACCACCAACAACCATCACTTTCCCAAGTTGTGTTTTTCCCCACTAGTCTCCTCTTGAATTTTTTTCCTCAAAAAATTTGACAGGATGAGCAATTGATTTTTACCTTCTTCAAAAACTTCTCTTATCATCCATTGCAATACCTGATTCCTTACTGTATGCACTGCTTGTTGCTTCTTCCTAAGAAGAGAAGTCAAAATTTATACAGTTGACATTCAGCTCTCTCTAAAAATAAAATTCAATTTCCCTTTGTGAAATGAAGTAAATATGTACATTAAATCTTTCGTCACTAGCTACAATAATTCATTACAGTTTCCTACTGAAGGGAAATGAGGAAGGTGATCTCTATGTGAAAGCATGACAAAGTAACACCTGTGGATTTGCCATGATCAGACCCCAATATTTGTGAGTAAACCAAGGGCAAAATGCAAGGTAGTTTCCAGTCAGACTGAAACTAGCTCAGAGCAGCTTGCATCAATCTGCCCCCGTGTTTCTGACAGTGCCACATGTTAAAAAATAGTTTTGAAGTTAAATTTGAAACAGCTAAAGGATATCTTTATATGAAGCACGTGTGTGCACACTCACTTGCAGACATACATACACATTTTCTTGACACAAACTGTCACCTGGATATTGGTTTCAATATTCAGCATCTCAGTCCTCTTCAAACATTCACAGAAAAACAGAATGCATGAAGTCCTGGGGTTCAGTAAAATCCATGGCAAAATTCCCACTGAGCTTCAGCTATCCTCATTCTTGCACTCAACCTCAAGTTAATGTGCCTTTTTGTTTATTTCTTGTTCCAATACTTTCCTCTAATGATATTAACACAGGAGAAATAACTGCTTGAGAGCACAGCTCTACAGAAATTGGCATGTTCTGTTTCAAGGCATTTATGCAAGCTTCTTCTTTGATTTGATTAGACTATTCTTGCTTCAGCATTTGGACCCAGATCAAGAAAGAAATTTCAAATTCTGCCCACAGAATGTTCATGTACAGCATCTGAATTGGAATGAGGTCATTCTGCCTTCATTTTCATGCCTTGAGGTTTGTTACTAGCTTTAGAACCAGAAATCTGCAGCAAAACTGAGTTCCTTTCACCTAGCTTCAAGACCAAATTATCTAACATCAGGAACTACTTACATTGGTGAATACATGCCAACAGCTATCACACAGTGGTATCTGAGAAGGAGCATTTATTTCCTCTTTTAACCCTAAGGAAATATTATGATAACAAAATGTCGTCACCCTTGGAAAGCATTGACTTTTACATGATGACCACAGGGTCCATTTTTGGACCAGCTTGTCTGAAATTCATTATACTAACCAAAGATTGGTGGGTTGGGCTTTTTTTTTCTGTTGTGTTCTAAGAAACTGGAATCATAAAAGCTTCATGCCATGTGAGATTGGACAACAGAAGCTCTGAGAAGTTCCTCTTAACTGTGCAGCTGTAGCCCAGACTAAGAGAGTAGCATTTACAGCAATGTTGATTTGTGGGTCTCTGAAAATCAGTGGCCACTGCTGTAAAAGCCATCAAGCCCATGTGTCCTTACAAAAAACATTTCAAATTGGAACCAGTGAAACTTTGAAGCTTACTGTGATGGCCCAGAACTCAGCTGGTGTGTCCAGTTTATTACTGCTGCCTATATATCCTGAAGATGACCCCAAAGGTCTCTCAGAAGTACCAAAGTAACGACCGATACATGTTTTGCTACGTCCCTGTTGTTCTTATTTCCTTATCACTCTCGCTGTCTACTAGTTTCTCCTTACAGCTGTTTCTCCCTGATCAATCTTCCTCCCTGTGTCACAGTGCTAATCAAATACAGTGCTGTCCTCCCAGAGACACCATTTGTCAGTTCATGGGCACATGGTGCTCAAAGGCTGTTATGTTGCAACATCACCTTAGATATTTCAAACGAGCTCCTGTAGTGTCATCCCAGCTAGTAGTTTTGGAAAGGTAATCCCCATCCAGTTGAATGGAAAATCCACAGCATTGATTCACTTATGCATTCATGTATATGTGAAGGGCAGAGAAGTCTGGCACCCTGGAGAAGGCTGTTGCTGGCTTGGGCAGCAGGATCTGGTTAGTGAGTGTTCCCATAGACTGGTAACTACACACATAACCCCGTTCTGTTTGACTTTTTCCCCCCTTGGTTCTATTTTCCAAATCAAATTTTAAAGGGTTGGATCTGACCTTCTCACCCTGAGAAACAGTGAAAGAGCTCAAGCAGGAATACCTGGCCAGTCACACCATTAAAACAAAAACAATTACTGCCTTATTTAACAAAACAAGCCACAATCTCAAAATGGTAGAGGCCGCCTATTTTGTTAAGGTCTTAATAGCATATTTTACGGTTCCCTAAGGAATAATTCTCCTTATTCAGAGAAACACTTATTAACCTTCATAATTTATTTGTGGCTTCACTAAACACGCACGTACTGTACTGTATGGCCATTAATCCTGGGAATGAACTTAATAATGATGGGTTCAGTTTAGCTCAGATAGCCACCCAGATTTCTGGATACCTTTTTGAATATATATCAACTGTTTGAGACTCACTAATACAATTTTTCCAAAGTCTCTGTTACATGGCACTCTGTTTCTAGTCAGCCCTCCCAGAAGGTCCCCATGTTCCTCCCATCATGTTAGGTGAAGTGTTACCTCAACTGTTTGTTAACTGGCACCACAACTTGCGTATTTGCATTTCTGAGATAAACCTTAGCTGTAAGCCAGAAGGTCCTAGAGTAATGCAGCCTGTTTTGTAGTCCTAGACTTTGCCATCAAGCACACGCTCTGGCTCTCTTCCATAACACTTGTTTCTGTGTTCTTCCTCTGAGGAAGATGAGAATACTGGAACTACAGAAACTACCCCATCTGACTCCTATAAATTTGGCATGTAGCTAGTCTGTGCTTAACCTCATAGAGCTTTTGTTACTTCTAGTTTAGTTTTTTTTCCAATAACCTACTTAACCAGGTGTTTTGGGGTAACTTTATGACGTGTATCCCCTATCACCGCTCTATGCCCAGAAATTAACTCTGTGCCTTTCTGTGCCTTTAAACTGAGCCTGAGAGGGGGGAGAGGAAAAAACCAAGCGAACTTTTCAAAACAATTGTTCAAGGACACAGATACACACTCCTTGGCTTTTGCAGTGGCGAGAGCAAAGGAAGCACCTTGCTTGCTTTACAGCCAGCTTTTGGCTCCTTTTCTCCGGAGGGAGACAGAGAGCTGACCTTTGTTTCCTGGGACTTTGGTTTTTTTTCCTTTATTTTTCCCTCTTCTGGACTGTTTCAACAACATCAGAACATATCAGGAGAATTTTTCCCTGAGGCCCGGAGGTGGGCCCACGGCCTCGCCGACCCAGCTCCAAGGAGAAGAGAGACCACACCTACAGAAGGACTCTGAAATCTTCCCAGGTTTCTCTCCATAGTGACAGATTTCATTATTTAGCATTATTATCCTTTTCCTGGGTGTTTGTTAAACAAATAGTTTTTATCTCTTTCACTTTCCTTCAAGGAAAATTTCTTTTTTTCCCCCGAACCTGGTGGAGGAGGGTGGCTGTAACCTGCCTTTCTCACAGAGGATATTTCCTCCAAATTTGGCCAAACCAGCACACCAGGCCTTTTTATGATGCCTTGCATTTGATACAGGGTCTTTTGTGTGTTTCTCTTGTCCCTGTCACTACAGAATTCTGAACCTGTTTAGGACTCTAAACACAAACATATTATTAAAAATAATGATTTATCTACAAAGTATTAAAAATTTCTTTTTAATTTCCCAGAAATACAGTCTTGCTACTTAAGAGAACAAATGCCCAAATATTGAGAAGTAAGTCTCTCTACTAATGCCTACTGTTTTTTGACTATTTCGTATTATTTTGTCTTTTTCTGCTGCTTTTAGCTAGTTATTACAACTGAATATGAAGAACTCCTCCTTAACGTATTCCATCATTTTCATAAAATGAACAAACCCAATACTAATGATGCTAACTCCCAGAATTTACTAGCATAGTGATATTTCTGTGGAGCCTGTGGACAGAATAGCCATACCACGGCTATGTGAGCAATTACTGCTTGAACCAGAACTAACTTTAGAGAAAGCTATAGTTATTTCTAGCCAAATTGTGACTGTAGTAGCAAAGGCTAAAATAATTGCTCAAGAGGCTATAGACCATGTCCAAGCAGTTCATTCATTAGCAGGCATAAACTGGCGTAAGTGTGGCAGGCAGAATGTGGTAAACAGAGCACGTTTGATACATCTAGAAAGCACCATGCCATCTTAACACCCTCTGGTACTTCAAAGTCAGGCTTTGATTGTGAATCTCTACTGTGTATTGTCAACTCCACTCTGAAATAAAACCATGGACTGCAGGCAATTTCTTTATCAAATTATGGGTATGATAAGGGCAAGATAAAAGAATCACAAATCTGTGCCTACAGTTGTCACACTCAAAGACACTTGAAGACATTGGATATTCAACTTCTACTAAAACAAAATCAAAAATTTAGTGATCAAACAAAAACACACCAAAGCACTTGGACTTCAAGCCTATGCTGATTAAAGAGAAAACTTTGAGAACTTGGTCAGATATAACCAATGTAACAAACCTGACTAAATCTGCAGATGGGCTGAAATAGCAACACTGAAAGGTGTGAACTGCCCTGTTAACTAATTGAACAAGCACTTCACAGGACCTTATCAACACTGCTGTTATTTATGCATCAACTATTAGCTTACCCCTTGGGATGACCAGGGAAGGAGATAAGGAGCTCTTGTTACTGTCATCTTTGCTTGGCTGTGTTAAGGAGAGATGACCAAGAGAAGCTTCTGACGGCCCTTGGGAAGAGAAGAAAGTTGGCTAGTCTGGCCAAATCAGGAACTTACTTGCTTCTCCTGACAGCTCAAGTCCTTGACACTCGGCCACAGGATTCACTTAAATGTACAAGAACAAAGACCCCAATGGGACCAAGCAAGAGGGTGGTGCTGTTGGAAGTGAAGCACTTGGTTCTGTTTGAGGGCCCAGAAACAGTGAGCTTCTCTGTAGGTTGTACCAGCCAATATCAACTCAGTGTGAATGAGCAAGATGACATAAACACACACTGTGTAACATGTTCAAATGCATTGCCTAATTTTCCTGCACACAATTAAACAGAAGCCCTGAAGTGAAAACACTTCCACTGCTTGCTCATGGGAACAGATATTTATCTATGGTGGGGAGGGTCATACTGTCTTTGCTCCCTAGCCAATCACCCTATCTTGCTGAACAGCACCAAGTACATTACTGAGTAGGGGGAGAACATTTGAGGATACTTCACTTGAAGAAAATTCAGGAAGATCCCCTGACATAAGTGTGATGGGTCATCTCTGCCTAGCAGACTTGCAAGGGACACTGCTCTGTATCCCAAAGCCAGGTGCCTTCAACTTGTTCAGAAGCTACTTAGACAGTTGGCTGGAAGAGCAATGGCTCAGAATTCAAGTCCTAGGAAATCCTGTTACTTGCCAGAGAAACAAGAAAGGAGCTGTAACACTGCTGGCCTGACTGTATCCATTTTTCCTGACACGGTGTATTAGGACCTTTTGGAACACCATCAGAGAGCATAGAGTATGCTACTGCTTGTAACAGACTACGCCAGCCAATGCCTAGAAATAAGCTTTTTTTCTGCCTCACTTCTATAACTGTGCGTCTATAAAATACTCCTGTGTTGCCTTAATTATGCTCCTATTTGCAATTTAAGCCTTGTTAGGTAAAACCTCCAAGAATAAAATAAACAGAGGAGGTGACTTGTTCTTTTTCCTCTATTTTCACTAGCACAGCCAAAAAAGTGAAAGCAGGAAAACACAAAGGTTTTTGTAAAAATATTAATTTTTAACTGCAAATATGTTATTAATTATTTTTAGTAATCTCTTCAAACATTTTAAAACCTCTTGTCTTGTATGTGCTTAGAGATTGGGGGACATCATTCCCAGTAGCAATTACTACTTTCCATTGGAAATGTAGACAAAATTACTCTGACAAACTGTACTGAGTAAAATGTGCAAATACTTGTTTTATTTATATCACAGTAATCACCACAATATTCCCAGTGCACCTAAATATAAATGGAGCCCTATATTATAATTCCACAAGTTCCTTTCCTGTTTATTATACATACTAATCACAAAAAAAGTTTTCTGACGGAAAACTCTGTGTACCACTGTAATGTGAACATTGACTATAATTAATTACTAATGGGCAATTGTTGTCACTTACAGAGATGCAATGTATATTTTTATATAGTATCTGCAAAGAATAAGTAACAGGATAAGACCAAATGTTTTTCATGGATTTTTCATGGATAGGATTGACTGAGACTGTAAGTTTTGTCAATAAATATATTAAAATGTAAGTCTCATTTAACACGACTCGCACCCTCTGTTCTACTTCTGGGAGGACAGAAATGGTTCTTCACTGACTCGCCCCGCTGGCTGCTGGTACAACAGGGTCATGAGCAATGCAGCCTAAGTAAACGGGGAAGACTGACATTTCTGTTTATTTACAGAGGATATCTTCCTTCCTCTGGTCTGCCTTCCTCCCTTCTTCACCCCCGCAGTCTAACCCTGCCCTGTCTGGTACGTGGGTATGGTATTTGTCTTCCAAACATAACAAATAGAAGTTAACGTTCACCAACTGTGACTTATCTGACAGCTCAGCACTCTGTTTCTAGTCGTTCACTGTTGCAACTTGATTTCCACAAAGCCCTGCGTCATACTGTGGCACCCTGCCAGATCATAGGCTGCTCCATTTCTTCAAAATGGAAATTTGTTGAGTTTGCTGAGCTTTTTCCTCCTTCTCTTATGATGTTTTATGTATTAATGGAAGATCGTGTCAAGTGGTGTTATTGCAGGGAACAGCAATTCATAGTTCAGCAAAACTGTCTCTCCATTTTCAGTGTGAATTTTTACTATTCCATTTGGCATAAGAATTCACCCAGTTCCTCTCCTGTGAAGATGTTGCTTTCCTAGTATTCTTTCCTGGACAAGAAAAAAAATCCTCCTATACGGCTCAGGTGTCAATTACTCCAGTCCAGAGGTAACATCCTCTCCCTCTCTCTAACCAGACTTGTTTCAGACATAGTAGGGCATGGATCCAGACTCCTGCTATGATCAACTACTTCCTGACCTCAGCTGCACCATAGGAACTCTTTTTTTTTTTTATTGTTTAAAGGGCCAATATGTTTTATAGGTTTTTTCTTCCCCTCTTAGACTTTGGAATAGATCAAGGATGACTTAAGAGTCACAATGTAGCAATCCATAACAATGACAACAACAAAAATTGATGAAGTACCTTTATGTTCCAATATATGGACTTCCCGTTATGGCAAAAGGTGTCTGCAAGGGTTTCTCAGAGACAGCTAGTGACAGCTTATTTTGTCAAATGTCTGCTTGTATTCGTAACTATTTCAGGAAGAATAAAAACTTCTTAATCCCTTGGTATAACATCTGAGTCATCATGAGCCAAACTCCATACTCTGGAGGCTTTTGAGATCTACACGGCAATGGTCAGTTCCTTTCTTTGTTACTTGCTCACACATCCAATCTTCCTGCCCAATTACCTCACACCCAAATGATGCCAGAACCTGCAACTTGCAGGTGCACCCCCAGATGCCTAGATCTGAAAGCAAGAGTACCACATTAAATCCAGCTGTGAGGCTGGATTAGTGGGCTACAGCCTTTTCTTGCTTTTAATGCCTCTGCTCCACTCCAGAAATGCAAATCAACCTGAAAAACCTTTTATGTACCCATTTTTCTCCAACACCTCAGTGGCTGCACTATCTGCTACACTGCAGGTTACAGCTGGCATACGTAGAACCAGTTCTATAACACATCCCTTTCACGGACTCCAGAGAATGCAGTGAGCCAGGGGAAGGAACCAATGGACGGACCATCACTAAACTACTCTCAGGAACATCCCCAAACAAGAATTTCCTTATAGTTAGAGCTGTTCTTTGGAAATTGAGTCTTAAATGAAGGACTTTCCCATGGATTATAAGAGACCACAGAAAAGCAGAATAAAGTCCTAGCTCCCTTCTCCGGTCATCTGCAAATCAAGATAAATAATTTCATAATAGCATATTGCTGTGTCTGTGCTATTTTCTGGTAATTGAATGGCTATTTTCTGTGCTATGGTGCAATGTTGATGAAGACTGGATAGCCTGAATAAGGAGCAGGATCCTGTTGGTTATTTCTGTCTTTGTGTCCTGCCTAACAATGGGGAGAGAAGTGCTCCTCTGTTGAAGTGGAATATGTCCCCAACGCAGCTGCATACGCCTTTCACATGGGGTTCTGTCTTATGAGGATGCAGTCAGAAAGATTGTCCTCCTTCTGTAACACAAAACTCCTTTCCTGTTGCTGGGGCACCTGTCCTTGTTGATAGAAGCAAAGCTAGGAATCTGGTCCTATCCATAACTTCATTTCACCAATACCTCTTCCGAAACACCACCTCCTCCCTAATGGAGTGATCAAACTCGGTGTTACTCAGATACAAGGAAAAGACCAACCAGCCCTGACTCACTTTATTCCTTGGTCCTTGCTTAGATAGAAGAGGACTGAACAAAACCTCAGTAAGGAGAAAAGGATGTGGCGCACGGTGATTAATTCTTTCCCACAAGTACAAGTCAGTGAGGGTGGTGCCCTCAGCATTTGTACCAAACCCTTCCGTCTCTCTCTAGGGCAGGAAATCCTCACCCATCTCCTGAAGAAGCAGGGCACCCCCTGCTGACCCTGCACCTAGGAGACAGGAGGCTTTTCATGTCTTCAAACCCAACTGAAAAAAAACCCAAACATATCACTGGAGCTCCAATACATAGCCTTCATTTTTTTCTTTTATGAATATATTTATTTTCAATTTTCAAAGAAAGATGCTTCTCACAGCTCAAGAGTTCGTCAGATAGAAAGAAATATGGTTGCTCTTTGCCATACTCTTGGCATGGTTGGGGAAGTTGACCAAAGTAACCAGTGTTTTGGCAGAGAAAAGCTGACTTTTTTATACTGCTGTTATGCCTTTCCACTGCTGCTATAGCTGAAAAATTGACCCAGATATTCTTCATAACAATGAGAATAATAATAGTGATTGGTAGGAAGGCAGAAAAAAAAGTTCTTTGAGAGGAAGTAATTTAGGAGTTTGCCTAACTCAGGGTTCAAAATACCCCTAATTTCTGTATGTCATATCATTTGCCCATATGGGATGTTGTTGGAGCAAAGAATTACTATTTTTCAGGTTTAATACAGCCATGCCCTCAACTCCAACATTTGCACATCTTGTCTCATCAATTAAAGGAATTTTTGGAAGAAGTATACAGCAAGGCCATAATGCCTTGGTATTTGTGCAGGATATAGGAAAAGAGGAGGGCTTGCCTCTGTCTTTAACTTGGTTTGGAGCAATTTACCTTGAGGACAACCAATGTACTTGTAAAATCTGAAATACAGTTGCCAGGTCTCCAATAAATTTTGGAAACCAAGATGCCTATTTCAATACTAACACTTTCAGCTTTTTACCTGACATGCTGGAGATACCAGAAGAACTCTAAATTCTTTCTTCTTGTATTCAATTCACTCCACATTTCTCATAACAGAACCTTAAAGGTCTGTCTTAGCAACAAGCAGAATAGGTGAGGGACAATTACAGCCCACAGGAAAAATGTGCGTATGAAAAAATATCATAAATCTAATGCAATATAGACAATCTGGATTATGACGTATCACATTCTCTCTTTTAATATAATACAATGTAATTCATTAAAATTCATTGCATATTACTAAAATTGAAGTAAAACTGATTTGCTTTTATTTAGTTTAAGACCTTTGGATGAAGGGGCAGGCAACTCAAGAGGACTACAAGGATGTTTTGACATCAGGAAGGGAGAAAATTACAAGGGCTAGAGCCCAACTAGAACTCAGTCTGGCTTCTGCCATGAAAGACAAAAATGTTTCTACAATTACATCAGCAACACAAGGAGTGCTAAGGAGAATCTCCATCCATTACTGGATGTAGGGCAATACATAGTGACAAAGAATGAGGAAAAGGCTGAGGTACTTAATGCCTTCTTTGCCTCAGCAAGACCAGGTGTTCCCAGACCCCTGAGCGGGAAGAGAGAGAAGTAGAGCAGAATGAAGTCCACATAACCCAGGATGAAAGAGTCAGTGACTTGCTGTACCACTTAGGCGCACACGCAAGTCTATGGGTCTGGTTGGGATCCACTCAAGGATACCAAGCAAATTGGCAGACATGCTCACTGAGATATGTTCCATCATTTATCAGCAGTTCTAACTAACTGGGAAGATCCCAGCTGACTGAAGTTAGCAGATATATGGCCCATCTACAAGGAGGGCCAGAAGGAGCATTTGGGGAACTGCAGGCTTGTCAGCCTGACCTCAGTGCCAGGGAAGGTTATGGAACAGATCATCTTGAGTGTCATAACACAGGACTTGCAGGACAACCATGAGATCAGGCCCAGCTAGCACAGGTTTATGAAAGGCAAGTCCTGTTTGACCATCCTAGTCTCCTATGGCAAGGTGACCCACCTAATAGATGAAGGAAAGGCTGTGGATGCTTGTGGAGAGCTGTGAGCCCTTGGCACTTCCTTGGAGGACAGAGACCTCAGTGCAAAAGGGCTCTCTCCAGAGATAAGCAACTTACTTTAGGTTACAGTGATCAAGTGAACCACCCCCAGCATGCCTTGCTCCCTTATGGTAATACCTTGTACCCAGTTGGCTAAATGGTTTCTACCCCACCCCCTGCCTTTCCAATAAAAAGGCCCTGAGTCTTCCCCAAAATCAGGGAGTGTTTGTCTTTGGCCTCCCCTTCACAGGGACTGCTGGACAATAAAACCTCTGTGGAACTGCCATACAGAGCTCCTGTCTCTCTGTCCCCGAGTTTGCCTCGGGTGATTTCACCAAGAGCTGAATCATAAGAGCTGAAATCACTGGTAGCTGAGCAATCTCTACATTTGCTGAAATCACTCGCTGTCCAGGGAGGCTTGCCATTGCCCCTGGAAGAGCTGTTCTTTGCAGGATGCTCTCTCTAGGAAGGTTGTCGCATACCGGTGCTGACCAGCATCAGACCCCCTGCGACAGATGCTGTCTACCTGGATTTTAGTTAACCCTTTGACACGCTTTCCCACAGCATTCTCTTGGAGAAATTGACTGTTTGTGACTTGGAGTGTGTATTCTTCACTGGGTAGAATACCGGCTGGATGGCCCCTTTTCACCACTGGCCACCCACCACCGCCAGAGAGTGGTGGTGAATGGAGTTACAACCAACTGGTGGCTGGTCACTTGTGGTGTCCCCAGGGCTCAGTATTGGGACCAGTCTTGTTTAATAACTTTATCAGTGATATCCGTGAGTGGATAGAGGGTAACCCTATCAGTTTGCAGATAGCACCAATCTTGGTGGGAGTGTTGATCTGCTGGAACGTAGGAAGGCTTCACAGAGGGATATGACAGGGCTGGATCAACAGGCTGAAGCCAACTCTATAAGGTTCAACGAGGTGAAAGGCCTGGTCCTGCACCTGGGCCACAACAAGCCTGTGTAGAGTTACAGGCTGGGGGCAGAGTGGCTGGAAATCTTCCCAGTGGAAAATGACCTGGGGATGCCGGTGGAANTAGGAAGGTTGTCGCATACCGGTGCTGACCAGCATCAGACCCCCTGCGACAGATGCTGTCTACCTGGATTTTAGTTAACCCTTTGACACGCTTTCCCACAGCATTCTCTTGGAGAAATTGACTGTTTGTGACTTGGAGTGTGTATTCTTCACTGGGTAGAATACCGGCTGGATGGCCCCTTTTCACCACTGGCCACCCACCACCGCCAGAGAGTGGTGGTGAATGGAGTTACAACCAACTGGTGGCTGGTCACTTGTGGTGTCCCCAGGGCTCAGTATTGGGACCAGTCTTGTTTAATAACTTTATCAGTGATATCCGTGAGTGGATAGAGGGTAACCCTATCAGTTTGCAGATAGCACCAATCTTGGTGGGAGTGTTGATCTGCTGGAACGTAGGAAGGCTTCACAGAGGGATATGACAGGGCTGGATCAACAGGCTGAAGCCAACTCTATAAGGTTCAACGAGGTGAAAGGCCTGGTCCTGCACCTGGGCCACAACAAGCCTGTGTAGAGTTACAGGCTGGGGGCAGAGTGGCTGGAAATCTTCCCAGTGGAAAATGACCTGGGGATGCCGGTGGAAAGCAGCTGACCACGAGCCTGTGTGTGCCCAGGTGGCCAAGAAGGCCAATGGCATTCTGGTCTGTATCAGCAACAGTGTGGCCAGCAGGACCAGGGAACTGATTGAAACCCTGTACTGAGCACTGGTGAGGCTGCACCTTGAATACTGTGCCCAGTTCTGGGCCCCGCACTCCAAGAAGTGTCTGAGGGAACTGAGCTTGTTTAGCCTGGACAAAAGACAGTCATGGGGAGTTCTTTTCACTTTCTTTAACTACCTGAAGGGAGCAAGGTGGGGGTCATTTTTCCAAGTAACAAGTGTTAGGACAAGAGGAAAAGGCTTCAGGTTGTGCCAGGGAAGTTTAGAATCAATATTTGGAAAAATTTCTTCACTGAAAAGGTTGTCAAGCAGTAGTACAGGCTGCCCAGAGAAGGAATTGAGTCACCATCCTTGGAGGGTTTTAAAAGACATTCGGATGTGGTATTTAAAGATATGGCTTCCTGGTGAATTTGGCAGTCCCAGATTTGCACTTAGACTTGATGATTTCAGCGGTCTTTTCCAACCTAAATGATTTATGATTCCATCATTTAGGGGAAGACTTATAGTTTCTTTGTTGTATTCAGCATGCCTTACAAAAGCATTTAAAGTTGCCATTCTATTTCACAAGTAATATTTTCCCTCTTGCTACATAAAAAATAGAAATACACAAAAGTTTTTAATATCAAACACAGTTTGATAATTTCTTTTTGTTAGTATTATTATTTGCTAATTGAAACTTTTATAGTAGTAGAAGCTTCCAGTATTATTGTTCATGGTTTTCAATTCAATCTAATTTTCGTTTTAGAAATTTGTGCAAAATTGCAAAAAAAACTTAGAGCAGAAAAAAAAAAAAAAAAGTTGAGGAATTAAGAGCTGTTTGAACTATGAAATATGACAGATGGAAAAAAAGACAGCCTCTTTCCTGATGATCAGTCAGACTGAGGGTTTGTCTGATCTTCTCTGCAAGACAATTCCACATTCTCCAGTTCAGAAAGTCTTGCATCTGGTTCTCACATACTTTCTTCTGGGTGATGTGTTCTGCCTCATTTAGTAGGAGTACAGTTCTCATGGTGGTTCACACATCAAAATTTGGATTTGATTAGTTGGTGTTGATTCACTAACCACTCTCAGTACTGAAAGTTACATCACAAGATCACCAAGCATCAGGAGAGGACTTGAATGTCCAGGGTAGCATGCACCACAGGAAGAGGCAGCAACATCTACAGACATTAAACACACCACTGGGTAGTCACATTAACCTGATCCTCATTTGTCAGATAAAACACATCCAGATCAAATAAATTCCAATAATCCAGGGCTGTGTACTCCTGCCCTCAGGTTATCATTGCCTGGGAGGAAGGAAGGGACTATTCCCAGATAAATGTGAAATCTTTAGAAAGCAATGCTACCTGGCCATCGAAACCAGAAGCAGGACCCACAGGCTTTGCAAAACTTTGATAAATAAAGGCCATATGTCTTCAATGAATGGAAGGTGGAGACAGTGCCTTGGCCCACTCTTCAAAGCATTCCCCCTTTCTGACTAGAATTGCTTTGGTCTTGCCTGCATTCAACTTGAGCCAGCTGCTCTTCATCCAAGAGTTTATTTCCTGAAGGCATTCCAAAATCCTATGGCCAGTGTGAATATATTGTCAGATTAGACCATCTAATAGCCCTCTGTCTGCCCTCAGAAACCTCAGAACTGCTGAAGTATTGGCGCCTACAAGGCACAGCTGAGGTTACAGCCCATTCAGATTACGCGCAGGAAGGCAGACCTAGTCTGAAACAGCTTCCAGGTGAAATTAATAAAGTAAAAACAGAAGACATGGGTATATAGGATGGCTACAGGGTTCTCTAGGAGTAGGATAGGACCATCAGATGTGTGTCACCACCCCACTATCTTATCTGCGCTGTGAGGTCTATGGTACTTCTCCTCAATGAATTTTGTAAAAAGAAAAAAAAATTTACAACTTCTGAGCCCTGAAAGTAACTCAGTCATAAAACCCTTTTTGCCCTGTAGAAATACAGGATTTTCCAGATTAGACCATTTTAACAACCTAAATTATTTGCACCAAAAGTCCACTGACATTCTGGTTTGTGCAAGAGCTGCTTTTATGAAAATATTGCAAGTATCTCTAAATGTATTCTGCCAGCAATATTCCTTTAATCAGATTATTTTTCTCTTCATCTCTAAGAAGGAATTCATTTGGCCATTTCTTGAAAGGCTGTGTATTTTCAGATCAGAAGCAGCAAGTGTGATCAGTCAGTCTGGTTTCCAATCCTGTGTAACAGAACTTAAAACCATCTTCAGAAATTTCTCTGTCAAACACAATAATCCTGCTAAAGTCAGAGAATTTCTCCCAGATATTTGGCAAATTGGAAAAGCATTCTTGTGGTCAGTATTAGGTCACTGAATCACTTCAGACAGAAAAAAAAAAGTAGTAATAACTAGCTCTAGTATTCTAATTCTCACACATTCACTGTACACAATAAATATCACATCCTACTTGAATTTTTCACTCCATATTTTCCTGTCTCATAGAATTAAACATTAACTAGTCAACTAAAGCTTTAATGAATTAATGTTCACAATGTGCACAGATTAATATTAATCATTATCATGTGTGACTGTTGATTTTATATTTTAACTTGTCAAAACCGATAATGAGAGGACTGTTAATGTTAAGCTCATGTATCAAAATCATTAAACCTTTCTAATGTATGCCTGCTGCTGTCACATTTTTTCATGTGAAATTCTTACTTTGGTCAGTGTTTACCTATGGTAGCTGTTGTACTCTGGCTAAAAGGAAAAGCTTCGTGACATGAGAAATACATTGGAGGGTGGTAAAGAGACACTTTAGGGTCTTCCATGCATCAAGTCAGGCCCATTGCTGAAACATTGGTTTCATCTCACTTGATATCTTCCCAACTGACTTCCAAGTTGATCATCATAGTACCACAGATGTATGGACCCTTGCTAGCATCCTTTTCCATATTTTGAGCCACAGGAGAACATAATATGGATCTGTTCCAGTGGCTTTACAACTTCAACTGTATTCCTGGGACAGGCATGCAAACAGCCGAGTGGCAGAAAGCACCATGCCTCCTCATGCCATCCCTTTGTTTTAGTTCCTCTTTATTAACACAAGCCCTGTATTTTAACAGAAAAAAAAACCTATAAAAAAATACTACACTACTTTAGGATTTTTACTATCCTGAAAATAGTATGGTTACATGTGTGAAAAAATAAACCTTATTGAACTCTGTACATGCAGAAAACTAACTAATCATCAGTGATAGGGAGCTGACAGTTTTCACCTTTTGCCTTTTTATTAAGATTTAAGTTTTCAAGCTTTTCTCTCCTTTACAAGTGAGATATTGTCCTCTTTTCAGAGGCTTCCTATTATTTCATGAGTCCAAAAATTAGCAGTTATGAAATTGGAAGAACTTACAACATTTATAATTTCAGCAACCTTGTGGATCACTCACCAAAATATTAAGTGCCACAACAAACATATAAGTATATGACATTTAAATATGTCAATGATTTTTACTAGTATATTTGCCATGGTGGGGGAGGTTAGGAGCAGAATCAGTTTATGAATAAACAGCTTTCAAGACTTTATATGTATCCAGTGGACAAGATAATACAGAAGTACTGAATGCCTTCTATACTCCTACATTTGGATTTTTAAAAAAATTGAAATGGCTTTCTAAACAGATATATTTCCCGCATTACCCCAGCCAGCTGGAGAGCTAGTGTGACTTTTGTTACATCTAGCAATGGCTTTTGGATGGCTTTCTGTCTCTTATTTATTTCCTATATATTTGGCTTAGATCATGCTCAGTATTTTGGATGAGAAAACAACCAGACAAGTCATTAACTTTATAGATCAAAATAAATAATGTTATGGTGCTTCAATGATATTAGGCCTCCCCTTGTTGACACTGTGCTGAGGTCACTGTTGGGACAATGGATGAGCCTTCTTGATCAAACCTAGGAACAAGAGAAAAGGAAGGAACTCCAAAAAGCAGTAACTGTCATGACTATTGGATACTGCTCAGGAATTTCATTGGCTTTATTATATAAAACGAAATTGAGTAATAAACAGAATTATTTCAAGAAAGAACACAGATCAAGAACAAGACTACAATATCAGTGAACCCCCTAAAGTATAATTCTGTGACAAAGCCATAAAGATCAAGAATAAATATGGTTTTCTTTTTTTTCCTTCTCCTGCTCCATCACTTCCATTCTCTACCAACATTTCATAGCATTTTTGGAGACGGATAGAAGAATTCTCAATCCCTTAGTTACATTAAATTCATATTTAGAGAACAGACTGAACGAAAATCTTACTTCCAAACCACCTCAAACTTTGCAGGAAATATATACTTAGCTCCTTACTGTCATGGCTCAATCGAAATCTCGTAACATGGAAAAGTTCAGAAAGGGACAAAAATTATGGTTATTTGGTAAAGGAAACATTTGCCTGAGAATAGTGAAGGCACATGTCTCTGTTCCAGAAATGCAACACAAGTCTGGTGTAATCGCAGACTTCTGCAGGGCCAAACCAAGGCTAGACAGAACAGAAGCAGAATTTGGAACAGGAGGTTGGCAGTACTTACCCACATCTCAACACATTTTTCCACCAGGTCTTTCCCAGTTTTACCTGATACTTTCCTGTCAAATAATAAAATTTTCAACATATGATTTTTCAGTTCTCTGTCTCACTCCCTCCCTGCCTCCCCCCCAGTGCTGTGATCACTGGAAATAATATTAAAAGTTCAAGTCCTGAAAACGCTTAATGCCATGATTAATTTTTACAGCTTAAGGAAATCCAAGATGACATATAGTAATTTTACTTATTCATGCAAGTGACACTAAGAATTGTTAAGCTGGCACAATATTCAAATAATAGTGAGCTCATATTCTCAAGAGCATGGAGCATTCTGCATTTTGCCAAAAGATCAAGAGAGACTCTCTGATTTAATCTATGGTTGTTTCTTTTAGGAACATATCAGCACTTTCCTTTTTACTTTGCTATTAATTAATAAATGTGAACCTATGTCCTGAGTTTCTGATGTAAAATACACTCCCCAACCTAAAGCAACCAAATATTGCCTAAAGAGAAGGACTACATTCACAGTCAGACCTCCAGTTCACTGGAAAATACGTTATCCGCCGAGGTGTAGCTGTGCCAGTTAGAGGCTTTGCAAATACTGTGAAGCAAGTACTCTGAGAAGCTGGGAAGAGCACAGAAGTAGTTCAGCATGCCTGTCTGAAATGCAGACATAGCAGGAGGATTTTCAGTTGGAAGGATCAGGTTGCGCTGGGCTTGCTCGCGCAGATGCAATGGCGCTCGCTGGAGCCGCCCCGGTGAATCAATGGAACAACTTCCATAACTGCTCCCTAATGTAAATGAAACGCTTCTCCGTGTGGCTCCACGTTTTAAGTTTACTCCTGACCAAAGCTAATTTGGGTAACAATAATTAGCTCCTTTTCTCTCAAATGTCAAACCGCAACATTTGCTCTTCTGCTTCTGTTGCTACAAAAAAAAAATCCCTCCCAACCATTTAATGTACCTTTAGAAAAATACTTTAAGATAAAACAAGATAAGAAAGAGCTTCAAAACCTCTGTAAGAGGCAGCAGAATGAGCTCAGAGCCCAATTCTGTAAACATACCTACTTTTTACTCACACAGATCACTCCATTAATTTCAACAAGACTATCAACTGAAACAAACTGGTGCTCAGAAGTTAGCAGGGGTGGGCTGTTACAAAACAACTGAAGTTTGGGATTTAAGGACCTAACAAAAATACTTCATGCTTCAAAAAATACCTTCTGCATCCCTCAAGAGCTGTAAGGCCATCCCCAATAGCCCATCCTCTGTGGAGCAAATCTCTTCCACTGAAAAATTCCTGGAGGCAGAAGCCTTCCTGGCAGCAGAAACCTAATCCCTGTTACTCTTTCTTACCACAAGTGTGTTTGTACTCTAACAGGGGGCCTGGACACCCGGGGGGGTAAAGCATCAGTTTGCAAAGGGAGAAGTAATACTGGCTTCTACTCCCTCCATATATACTCCTGCTTTAAAGGCTTGAAAAAGAGCAGGAACATTGTGGTGCCCTGCAAATTGTAAACACTGTCCCCTCACTCCAGCCTGGGGGAAGCAGAGGAAATGTGACTCAGGTGGCTCGTGAGTAGGTAAGTCCCATTCTACTTCTCCTTATGCAGAGCTGGGGTGAAAACAAAGGTTTAGTCCAAAAAACATGGAGCAAAACCTTCTCCAGGCAGCACCTTGGGTACCCTGTCAGCCATAACACTGAAGCTTACTCCTTACAGAGGACCAAGCAGCAGCCTAGACTGTCATTTGCAGAGGTATACCAAAATGACAGGGTTGAAGTCTGATACATTCTGCTTACAGCTGTCCAGGGGACTCAGAGTATTTGTACCAAGCATTACCTCCCTTTAAAAAATGCATATAACCTCTACCATCAGTTTCCTATTTGTATATCCATGGGAAAAGTCATACAGGAGTAGTAATTCATCTCCCATTTAGAGATGTTATGTCCCAGCGCTGAGAATGTAGAGGTCATTTATGAGCATACAGCTCATTTGCAGACCATTTATTACACCCATCCATCTCACAGCCTCTTCTTGGCATTGCCAATACACAATAGCTGCTTTTCTAGTTCTACCAGGCTCCTCATTCCGAATGCATTTGAGCATCTCAGTGATATTAATGAACATATCTTCACAATATTCCCTTAAGGAGCCTTGATATTATCACCATTTAAAGAGGACTTGCCTGTGGCTATACAATCTGTGGCAGACCTGGGAAGGAGACCAAGAAATCTGGTGCTTCAGCCCAGTGCAGTAACCACAGCGCTCTTCCTCTGCTCCTTTTTATGAGCCGGACACCTGTTTGCCAGTTGAGGACCACCAAACAGTTATCACATGGTAGTAAACTTTTACAGTCACAACAGACCTGAGCATCTCAGAGGTGCAAAAGCCTCATGTGCAGCCCATTATTGGTCCCCTGAGCTAGGTATTGCTCTGGTGAATGGTTGGTTACCCACCATAAAGATGAGCTTGAGATGCCAGCAGTCTCCAGAAGCAGGTATTACTGAGTACTCAGAATTATTTGGGTTCAACAAAGAATTCATATGGTAAGGATGTGTGTCTGTATGTGTGTGTGTGCAGGTTCTTTTTTTTTTCTTCCCAAGGAAACATTAAAAATCAACCTTAAGGATATGAACTTAGTTTAAATGTCAGCTGAAAAACAGCTGCTGAAAAGAGATATGATCCATGAGCCAAAAAAGTGGGGCTGGGAGGAAGTTGAAATGAGAGCTATTTAGTTTGCTAATGCTCCTGTGTGAGGATAAAAGGGTGAGATGTGGGGAATCTTCTCTGGCACAAGGTCCTGCAAAGTGTTCTGGAAGATTCGGGTTAGCAGAATATGATCTCCCCATATGGCAGGTTTGAAAAAGTGGTGAAAGAAGTCCAAGCATATGCAGCAGTGAGGTAACAGGGCCAGAAGGGTCAGGCACCTGTGACTTTCTAGCCATATTAAGTTTTTCAGAAGCTGCTTTTTGACTTAACAGAGTAGAGTTTTCCATCACATATGTGTAAAACATTTCATCCATTACAGGTTTCTTGGCTCTTCTAGATTGCTTTTGTTCATGTGTGGGGAAATTTCAAGGAAACAAAACAACAACAAAAAAGCTTCTGAAACTCATTTCTTCTCCTGTTTCAAGATTTATCACTCATCCCATTGAAGCACATGACTTGTCTTGCACTTGAACGATCAGTTTTTCAGTGCTGCTTGTTGTTATGTGCCTGAAGGCTGCTTAGCACAATTAACATGCAGGGCTGCAGGAGCCTTCACCTATCAGTAGGCATCTTAGGTAGTACTATAATAAAAAACCACTAATAAATCATTCCCTTCTCTCCGCTCTAAAACTTTACAGAGACAATGTGTGAACTCTAGCCACAGGCAAAACCCCCCCAACTCCCTATCCCTCCTCATATAAAAATGACTTAGAGCAGAGTTTTCCCCAGATAGCTATAATCCACAAATAATCCTCACTTGCTACAACAAAAATGACAGAAAAAATATTCACTGTTGCAATACAGCTGACTCCTTTACCTCACAGTGCACTGGAGGAGTGAGGGAAGGAGAGGATACGGGGGCTCCAGGCAGCTATATGGAGCTCAGAGCTCCCCACAGACCTCGGGTTTTTATGTAGGTTCAGGTCACCACTAAGGAGAGAATGAAAATGCAGCCTCTGAGGAGCCCAGTCGGATCTGGGATTACACTTGGGGCCATTAAAGTATGGTACTGCAGTCTCCAGAGTGGGCCGGAATTCCTCATCTTCCACAAGTTCAGATCAATGTTCAGGGTGACAGATGGGCAAGCACAAGCAGTGACTCTAAAATATCTTAAAAAATTAGGATGTCTGACTTCATAATGCGTATATTACTCACACAATAGATGTGGGAAGGGAGGACCTGGCACCACTGATCCTTAATCCTAACCTATTGAAATTCATCCCTATGTAAAAGTAGAGGTAATGCTCATCCCAATATTTCTGCCACTAGGTACTAAATGATCTTGTGCCTATCCTCTGAGCTTGCACATGATATTCCTGTCATCCAGTCGGAGCCGGGGTTATAATGGTCTCTTGGCACATCACCACTTGCCCTCAACATGGTCATTGCTCTGCATCTAGCTAGCCCCCCTTCAAGATAGCAATTTTTAAAAATTAATCAATTAGTTATGCAGCACTTCAGAAAACCAGTTATCAAGCTTTCCACAGCCAAACAGCCAAAGCTATAAGACCAGAGCTCGCACCTAGCCCATTCTAAAGAGTCTCTCCAGCTAGAAGAGGTGCAGAAAACACAAGCCAGACTTCATACATGCTTTTGCCTCACCTTTTGACCTACCCTGAATTCATGAGTCCCTTAGTTTCAGGAACACGTTAGAAAAAACCTGCTGTTAAATGAGGCGAACTCTCCTCTCGTCAGCTCACTCCTGCATTTCTGGATGTGTTTTATCCTGAACCATGTCACAACATTGAGTGCCTTATCACACCCTAAGAAGTTCTTTAGGCTGGTCTAGGCAATTTCACAGGCAGGAAGGGTAGATTAATCTGCACAGTTTCCCCTACCATGACTATAACCATGATGCAGCAATACCACACACAGATCAAGGCCTTGGTACAAAATTCCCTTTGATACCAAGCCTCGTTACAGCTGATGGATGTTGGTTTTCTGTGCTTACAGCCTAGACGACAACGAACATCAGAGAGGACCTGTACCACGAACCACGCTCTCCATCAACAGCAACACCCACCAGACCTGCACCAGTGCAGGCTCTTCCCTGTAGCAAATACAAAGGGAAACACAGAGACTGAATCTTCTTCAGTCACTAAGGTTTACTGGTTTATTACAGAATGAATCTCTCAGACACATAGTGTAATTTTTGGGCTATCCTGTGCAGGGCCATGAGTTGGACTTGATGATCCTGATGGGTTCCTTCCCACTCAAGATGTTCTGTGAGTCTGTGATTCTATGACTGGTGAGTTGAGATCACTCACATGCCCAAGAGCAGCACAGGCTGCCACCAGGCTGCTGAGGGAATGGGGTGAGCCTGCTGATACCCCACCCAGCACTTAACCCACACAGCCGTCTGAGCCTGGGGCTGCGGTGGAGGTCAGAATTAAGGCCCTTCTCTGGCATTCGATGTTGTTTGTGACAACACCCGCAAAGCATCACAAGTGGATACTATCAAGGATTACTATTTGTGTATTAGTGAGTCACAATACGCCAGATTCATAAGAGCCAGATGTCACAGCTGACCCAGACAAGGCACTCAGACAGATCCCACGCGTTTCATGTGTCAGCCTTATATCCATTCATAAAACAGCTCCTTCCCAAAATATAAGTCTTGGGAAAATTTAAGATCATTGTGCAATTCTAAGTCAAGTTTCAATCAGTTTCTTGGGTTTATTTTTCCCCTTCTTTTTATTTTTTTTTCAACAGTGGTTGAAAGAAAGGAGGGGCAGGAAATGATGTCCATCACAGAGGAGGATATAAAAAATGAAAAATACGGGTAGTCAGTCTTGGAAAAATAACTTTTTTTTTTCTCCCTGCTTTTCAAAATGTTACAGCTATAGAAACAATCTCCTGGACAAAGTCAGACAGATGTTTTTTTCTCCCCCCTCCCTCCCTTTCTTTGGGTGGAATGACTTTCTCAAGAGCACAGCTGAAAAACCTTTGGAAAAAAAAAAACACACACAGTCTCAGGCGTTGGAGGTGTCTGGGGCTGAGGATTACAGAAGTTCAAATTGGCTCCCCCTGTCAAAATTACAGCTGCACAAAAGATGGTACAACATATCAGCCCAGGGCTCAAAAGGACTTTTTCCGGTTCTCAAGAACCTTGAGAAAACGCAGCTGTGCTGTGTGTAGCCAGGCTCTGCTGGCCCAGCCAGGGCCTGCCCCCCACGCCGCCCCCTCGCCCCCCACCCTAACACAAATTAGTAAGGGTGCCAGCCTGCTAAAGGACGTGATTAAAGAATACCTCCCTGTGTGCACTCGTCATTTAGGGATGATTTACTGCCAGGGCGTACCCTTTGTGACTCCTTACACTATGTTTTCTTAGTTTTCACACTTCCCTCTTAAGACCTGAAATTTAATATCTATTCCAGCAGAGTTCTTGCTCCCTTGCCCCCTCTGTCTCGCTCTCCCTGTCCTTCCAGCATATTATCTTTGTCCATTGCCCAGATGAAGTGAGCTGATTAAAATTTATGTGCATTGTCACTGAGGTGCTGTTTTAACTGTACAAATGTGTTACAAGGCTGTTGCACTATTCAAGCCCACCCCACCTGAGTGACCCTGCTAATCTCAAGCTGCACCCCTTGTCAGGTGATGACTGCTGAGAGATCCCTTTACAAGCTGCACCGCACCATGGTTTTGTGGCTCTGTATTTGTGTTGGTGTAAGGTTCCTGTGTGTTGCACTTGGACACCGCAGCATCCACCAGTCAAACGCAGGTGCAGCAGTTCAGGGGTCTACACATAGCATGTGTACACCCTCAGTACAATTTGCCAGATATTTTTGCCTACATGTTTCAAATGACACATTTCTCCTTCTTCCTGCTTAAAAAACACAGAGTTGACTGGCTATGGAGAGCCAGCTACATGCCTGGGTTAGCAACTCCTAAACAGCTGCATCCACAGAACATGGTCTGGCTGTTCCACATGCTGCTAGCTAACTCACGAGAGCAACACAACCTCCTTCTAGCAAAGACTCAATACTTTGGCTATATATCATGCTAAGGTACTCAGAAACTATTAAGCAAATGTAAATTATATTCTTCAATAGGAAAGGCAGCTGAACTATTCATTTGAAATTCCCATTTTGGTCTCCGGACAAATGGCAGCAGACCTGAGAATGTGAAAATCCTACTGATCACTCACTAGCTGCTCAAAATTTTTAGCCTGGTTATCTTCTATAACTTTTGTTTTTGTACAGCAAGTTTTAAAGGAAATCTCCGTGATTTGCAGATATGGGAGCACCTGTAAATTTTGGGTTCTTCCCTTGATGTTTGTTTAGGTCCAAAAAATCCTCCTTCCTTTAAACATTTTCTTTCCAAATTACTGCCATTTCCTGTAATATATTCTGCCAAGAATCGATTAACTACTATTGTCTTCCTTCCTTCTCATTCAATAGTGCCAATTATGCTGCTAAAAAAAAATTCCTTCCCCACCCATCTAATCACATTCTTCTCTTCAAATCCTGCTTTCAGTTTTTCTACACTCTGAGGAATTTTCTCACGCTTCCATGATAATCTCCACTTCTTCCTATATCCCTCTTCTCCCTTGTTTGCTTTCCCTGCCCACTTGCCTAAACTGCTCTCCAAGATCCTTCTGGTGTCTTTCACACATTGTTCCTGCTGTCAAGGTCTTCTTGACAATATGGACCTGTTTCCCATCTATCCAAGCACCAAATGGTCATCCCCTTCTCACTCTTACTTCTGGGAGGTGTATCAGCCTGGAAACAGCCCATGTAAGTTACGCATATTTAGAGAGGTATATTTAATATGTAAAATATTAGACTGCTCTCAGGCTAGGCCATCTTCCTGATAACAGAAACATTATCTGAACATCATTTCCTTTGAGATTTAAAATGCTGTCTTAGATTTCTTCTAACTTGTTAAAAATTAGCTAGGTATCAAAATTTTTCATTTTGCAGCAGAATATCTCTCATTCAGTCCATGGTTAGCGGCAAAGCATAACCATACCACTAAATACTCTGTGCCACCTTTGGCAAGGCACATTATTTTTCACTCTAGTTTAACTCCCTCTGTAAAGTAAATGAGAGCAGCTCTTCTCCAAGCCAGCACTGATTGAGACATCTTATCAATGACCTCTATCTATTTGGTCCATTTATAAATTCTTCAGAGACTTGGTATCTCGAAGTACATTGCCAGGTACAATAAAACCTCCAATCTCAGTCAATACTACTGTACCCTATCTATAACAACAATTTAATTAAATTTAAGTATTATTTCTCCAGTGCTCTGAAAATGGAAAGTACTGCATTTGTGCCAACAAGGTGCTTTGTTTGCTTTTGGTCAGGGCTGCTCTGCAGCAGGAGTATTGGTAAAATAAAAGAATAAATCATTCACCAGGAATTTTTCTGTCAAATCCAGTATTGTACTGCAGTCAACTGCATACAATTAAATATATTCAAACATTTACAGTCTTTATTTTAAATTGTGTATTCTGGATTACTCTCAAAACATTCTCAAATTCATACCATTGTGTTTTACAGCAGCTATATTGTGTAAAGCATACATTAAGTAGACTCCATAATACAGGATTTTTGATCAGTGATACTGAGAGTATATTGCATAAGGAATATGGTTTTCTTTCTTTTTCCCAAAAAATATTATTATCCTGAATTCAAAACTCTTGGAAACACTTGGAGATGAAGGGGATTTTCTACTGCTGCTAGCTCATTTCAAAATGAAACATCAGCTGACCCTCTCCCATATTGTATTTCCCTCATTGCTTTCTGAGGAGATACAGGATTAAATCTGATGCTTATTGAATTTATAGATTATTAACACTAGCTATACCCAGGGACAATGTCTACAGATTCCCCTATCATTTTTCTTCTAACTTCTGGGTATTAATTCAGTTCTCATGGAAGCAGTGAGGAGAAAAATCTGATATCACTGACTAAAGTCAATATAGTAGAAACAGATGCTGTGCTAGCTTCTACTCAAAGCTTTGCCAGTACTTCTAATTTAGTTCTTTTATCGTCTCCTGTACCAAATCTTATCTCTTTCCTGACTAGATCAGCAATTGTCTTTCATTCCAACTTATGTAAGAGAGTGCTGTAGTTTGCCAAAGGTCCTGTACAAAATAAAAGGGCCTCTTAAAAAAAAATAAAAAAAAGAAGAAGTAAACATGCTTGTGATCAAAATTTATGAAGGCCAAACCTTTCACTTGTCTCCAAGACCTGCTAGCAGGGATGTCAAAGCAGAGGCATATAAACAGTGGTATTCTAGTAAGGTTGGCTCCCCTTGTTTAGACCTATGCTGTGGGTGTGCATGGAGAAGACCTTTTGTAAGCCTAGTGGATGAAGCGGGGTCAGAGGCAGAAGTGCTAAATTCCATATTCATCTCTTACACCAATGCAAACCATGCTACCAGCACGCTACTACACTTAGCGTGTTGAAAAGTGCTACCGGATCAAATAAATCACATTTTATCTTGCTGTAAAGCTGTAGATGGTGGCCTGCAGGCACAACGCTACTCTTTCCTTTATATCCATTGCCTGTGGTGTTTCTTACACCATAACTGGGAATTCTACATTGGCATTTTATGAGACTACTGAAATGTATGCCTCTTACACAGCCTTAAATGCTGCACACTTCCTTCTATCCTATTTCCAGTGTCACATAATTTGCCAAGCTAATCACTTGCACTAAACAAGGCAGATATGTAGGAGGAAACAAGTGGCATGTGATCACACAGTTAGAGCCTATGTTAATGTGTAAATTAGTGGTGTACATGGACACAAATAAGGGCAGGAGAGGCTGCTTAAATGTTCTGCTTTCTTTAGCTACCGAGATCCAAACAGCATCAAGACTAAGACAGTCATGCTAATTCTCAGGATTCATTTAGGGAAAGACAGTATAGCATATGCTCCCTGTCAAATCCTGAGAAGACTAGCACTGTACATGCTTTTGCTAGCATTATCCTGATAGGGATTATGGAGGCAAAACCAAATTATCTCCAGTCAGCTTCTCCTTAGTAACCACCCCCGTGAACACTATCAGCACTATATAGATGTGTTATAGCTTAGTCTTCTTTCCCTTAGTAGTAAACACCTCAGCCTTGAATTACCTCACCATCACTTACACAAGGGCAGTTAGTTACACACTGGGTACGTGGTAGGCTGTTATCCTATGGAAGCCTTCTCTATTTGGAAAACACAACTACCAGATTTTAAATCAATAAGAGAAAGCAAAAGTTCAACTTTGATTCAATAAAAAAGAAATTCAGTATTAATAGTTGTATGTGTGCACACTCAGCTAGCCCCTCTTCTTAGCCACACATGTGCGAGTATCATCTTCTTGGCCCACTCCAGGTGTGATAAAGAAAACCCACTACTTTATTTTATTGGTTACCTGTGGCATCAGCTGTGTGGTTTCTTAAATCTTCATGGCTCCTATCAAAGATAACATGGCGGTAATGTGGCTTGATGTCGTATAGTAATTACAGTGCTCTGAAAAATGTTAAAATCCAAAAATGTTGAAAGCCACCAGAATACACAACAATGTTCTTGCTAACAGAGGTTTGAATACTCTTTGCCTGTAGGACCTTCACAGAACTGGCAGGTACCATAAGCCTCACCTTAAGCAGAATACCCAACCTATCCCAAATCTTAACTTTTTAAAGACAGATCACAGCAATAAAAGAACCTTTAATTTTGAATGTGCCTCTCTGTTTTATCTTCCAGCACTACCACAAAGAACTTCTGTTAAGAACATTAAAGATAAGTTGGAAAATAGAATCTTCAGGAATTCACTTATTGGAAGATTTTTAAACAGGAAAGTTTAATTCTCATTGGCTCCTATTCCTGTAGACTGTGCTAATACAGCTCCCTCCCTGTTGCTTACCACAGCTAAGACTGCATCAATATGCCTATTATAGATGTCGTATTTCCAGTACTTACAGCTCAGCTGTTGGTATTTTCCTTTGGACTAGCCATGGAAATTTAAGCCTGTAACCCAAAAGCATGTATAAATGCTCCATTTACTCACAGAAAACCTCTCCTGCCAGCTATTTAAACAGAAAGCTTTAGGAACAACAGCTAAAAATGAGTCCCTACAATATTGGCTTTAACCACCTGTTACTGCAGGCAATTTCCATGTATGATCCTAAATGTGACAATAGATCAGGATACAATATGGTCTGTTACAATATAATTTTGAGCCTTCAAAAATTGTTGTTTAGCAGTAGTGCTTTAAAATATCTTCGATCACATCAGCACATGATAACCTACAACAGTTCCAAAGGAGAGTGGTAGGAAAACACCCTTTGACTCAAGAGCTCTCAGATTAATTTGTGCTGTGGTCACACATTTGCCACAGCAAATTCACAGTGGTCACAGTTGCCAGACACACAACAAAGTTATAAAAAGTGAGCTTTTAATGGTGGTTGCACACGAAGTCCCTGGTGGCCACGTTTGGAAATTGCTGGTTTAACAAACACAACTTTTTAAGAGACTGGGAGCCTCAGTTCCTCTTTTGATTCAAAAACAAATTAACTTGAACAAGTCATCTTTGCTTGCGATTCTTGCTTAACTTGCCAGTTCCTCCCTCAATTCAGCAGCTCCCTCTGTGCAGCTCTGTGGAGTGGGCTTTTTCCATCAGTGACTGGAATTGACAGCAAGCCTAAGCACTGCACAAGCATCCATAGGAAAAGAAGAGCTGCCTTTAGAGTTAAATATTTACCAACTCTGTACCAGTTTTTCCCCTCTTCATTTGACAGTTCTTGGCAATGTCAGGGCTTGTATGAAAAACACAGTTCTTGGTTGAATCCAAAGCCAGTTCCACTCCAGAACAGGTAGTGCAAGCTTTCTAACAGGACCTCACAGATGTAGCTCAGCACTGACCTTCACACCCCTCCCTGTGGATGGAAAAATAAAGAAATAAACCACAGCAGTGTGTCAACTGGCAACACTTTGGCACCTGCCTCAAAAATGTTGTGAGTCCCAGGACTGATGCCTAAGCGGTTTCTCTAATCCATTAAATACATGTTCTCAAATGACCTTTTGCTACTAGAAAACTCACCAAATAAAAAAAGGGATCCCTGCCTACTCAGTCCTGGACGCTGTCATTGTAACTCTCACTATTATGGCATTTAATGTCATTTAATACTAGATGTTGTAACAGAGTTTATCATTAAAGTCACTTTTACAGGACTGAGCCATCAATGCATTTCAGCAGTTGCCTTTTCTGATAGAACAAGTTATGCCCAAAAATGCAAAGTATTCTCCTCTTCCAGTAAAAGATGGTCCTGCACCATTAGAGAACTGAGCCTTATTAATAACACTCTCAGCTACACAGGAAAAAAGAAAGCTTCCTGAGCTACAGTGTAAAGTACCATTTACTGCCACAAGGGAATGTCTGGAAATGCCAGAGCTCCTAGAGCATGCTTGCTTAAAACAGTAGATACAAGATCCTGGTGGGGCAATTCATGACAACTCTCCAACCTATGGAATGTTTCCATGGGGAGAAAGGGGGAAAGAAGGAATGTGACTGTGAGTTAAAAAGCAGTGTTGTAATCTGAAGGGGAGATATGGTTTGGCTGATGGTGGCCGATGACCTTACCCTGGGTGTGGCACTACTGGAGAAGCACTCCTGTGTTGCAGAGAATCCAGCAAGGGTGCAGCTTGAGTGCATGATAACAAAAAATGCTGGAGAAGTAGCAAAGACTCTGATAAATGAAGAAACTGCTTTTCTCAGCTGCGCCCTAATGAAGGTGCTTCTAATTTCCTTCTAAAAATGGGAAAATGAGAGGAAGAGAAGGAGGAATGGGACTCTTTCTCATTAAAATCCTTCTTTAGGCTGCCAACTACACACCCACACTCTAAGTGCCTATTTATGTACCGTGGCTTAAGAACATAGCACAGGAAACCCAGGCCCCTTACTTGCATGTTGTCTGAATGGACCACCAAAGCTCTAACCCAAAACGTGCCTGCCTTTGCACTGACCCTTGCAGAGGGCGGTAGTCACAGAGACAGCAGTGTAAAAAATGTAAAGTTAACCTCAGTACCAAGAATATGGTTACTATTAGTGGGATTTTACCCTCCCTTGTACTTCACACCCGAAAGACACTTCCTTTGCCTTTGAAGCAGGAGCCCTTCCTCCTGTCCTGCTTCCACACATATATCCTTGCTTTAAGTCTGCTCACAGAAGAAGGGAAAGAAAAGGCACTAGACTACTGTCAAATTAGACAGAAAATGTGGGGGGTTTTCTTCTCATGGGAAAGGCCTAGTATTTTTCAGCTAGCCCAAATATATTCTATTGAATATCCTAGCTATAACTGAACTTTTTAGAAGAACCTAAAGATTTTATTACAAGCAGTTATTCTAAATTGAGTTTGCTCTCTTTCAAAATCATATGCACAAGTGCTATCAGAATTACAGTATACAACTTTTCAATATTCCTACACTTGAGAAAAATCAAGTTCCTCTTAGCCTGCTCTCTCCTACCACCCTTTAACCTCTTCTTCTCTGACAAACAGAAAAACAGCTTAGTGAAAGTTCTGCAACTCTTCTTACCTTTTGATACTTGTATTCCTTTTATGTAGTTGGTTTCAAAGCACACCTGGTTTTAGTAACCTTCTCTAGTAAAAATAATGCTTGTATCTAAGCTGAATTCGAAATGGAGGGCAGGCTGCCTGTGGAAAATCTCCTCTTGGTCTTATGAAAAATAAAAAAGTCCTGTTCTGGGTCTGCTCTAGTTTAGTCCCCCAGCTCTAAGTGCACAACCCTGTGCTGAGCACAGCTGAAGCCTAATTTCAGGCACCTGACCCTCATGATCCAATCCGAACTGCGCCTCTCGGTTAGTAGCGTGAACTTCCTATTTTATGGATGGAGAGACTTGTATCAGGGGGGAATTTACCACAATCCACATGGCAAGAAAGAAAGCCACCAAAATTAGCTGTAACAGCTATTTGTTATACGTGCCTTTATAAAGGGGAGTGTAAAGACCTACCTGGACAGGCACTGAGCCTGCGAGGTGCATTAGCAAGCAAGAAAGTCTCACATGAGATGGGAGCCTTTAGGATGAAAGAGATAGACTGGGCTCAAGGTGGGAAGAGGCACCTTCTTATGACCACCTAACACTTGCTGCTACTAGGAAAATCACCATGTTGGCTAGAAGCAACAACCAACCTGGTGAGACATTGTCCAGACGAGAGGTGCACAAACTTTTAAAATTTTCTATTCTGTCTGATATCACTACTTTATTCTCTTTCTAATTTAAAAAGAAAAAAAAAGCTTTTCTTTCAATCAAATTCAGGGTTGATTTTTTGGTTTTGGCTAGTTGAAGTATTTTTTAATTAAAAGTCCTTTGTTCACTTTGTGAGGTCAGTGCTGGGAAGAGGTCTAGCCATGGCCAGCAAAAGCTACCAGTATGATAATCAGTGGGAAATGCTAAATAATGGGAACAGTTAGTTAATTTTTGTGACTTCACATTCACATGATGTAGGTTCTTTACTTACAAGCCTGAGTCCTGCCATACTCCTTTATTTCTTAAGATACTCTTTCTGTTAATACCGTCTTTTGTGCACCAGAAACTAGTAAGAAACTAACAGGCATAGGGAAGACCCAAGTTAATTCACTTTCCACCTTGATAAAGGAATGGAGACTCCATCTATTCATAGGAGGCTGTATTCTGATCTTTGCCAGTATCCAACACCAAAAGATCTTACAATATCTTCATAACCAAAGGGAAGGAGGTACCTCATTACAAACCAAAATTAAAGCCCCTAATTAAAGCCTGAAGAGGGACAGTTCACATTATCTCCAGTCAGTTAGCTTCCAGCTGCACTTGTACCTAGGAATAAATGCACACAAACTGAGTTTACCAGCTCCCCTCATACATGAATATCAGCCCACAAAATTCCAGTCACAAAACATATAAATTTGTTCCCTTTTAATTTACTGCCCTGTCATTGAAGATAGCTGTTGTGAATCCTGCTTTGAAGATTGCTCCCACTAACAGTGCATACAACCTTGACTCCTAACTCTAGGTTGAGTCAATAGCACCAAGGTGCCTAAAAATTAGAGGTCCCTTGATGGTTTTAGCTCATAGCACTCAGAAGTACAGTTAAACCCTGGCAGCTATGAGGATTTAGACATCCCTGATGATATATGGCAAAAAGGGGTTTTTAAAAAGTTCTTAAAGATAGTTGAGATTAATCTGTTATTGTCTGGAAGGCACTCACATAGTCCACAGGAGAAGTAGTCAAAATTTGCTTATTAAACACATTATACTAAGAATTAAATCTCTCTAGATCTGAAAACAAGCAGCTTGGCTCAAATGTGGGATGTTGGAGACTCTTAAACTATACAGAGAAATTTCTTCTTCTGTATATTTTTCCTATGTATTTAATCTAACTAATTTTTCAGTTATCATTGTGCTCAGATTGCACTTGGTAATGTACATAGTAATTGAACTCATCAGTAGCACATACTGCATATGCAGCTTTTCTATCTGCCATATACCAACAGTACACACATTTGTCTTAGATCTTAATCCAGTCACAAGGGCAAGAAAATCTGTAAGTATAGGTTTTAGTGTTCACAATCCTGCTAACATTTATACCTATATATAAACTTGAGTTGTCCTACCAAGAGAACAGATAGAGTTGATGAAATAAAAGCAGTCTCAAAAAAACCCCCAACCCCTTTTCAGCCACTAAGTATCTTCAGCATAATAATGAAAAGTACTTAAAACACTTTCAGTAGTGCCTCAGTAGTTAATGCACTTCTCTATCCTTAGCTTAAGGATATGGCAACATATTTACTTTGGAACAATCCTTTCAGGTCCATACCCTTGGTGAATGATACTGGATAAACTGGACTGCTGCTGGAGCTGCTAAACAACTACCTGAAAACAAAAAGAATAAAAGATGGTTTAATTGCAATCCTGTGTAGATGGTGTTGTCAGGCTGTCTCCCATGCAATACAAAGTACACAGCTTTGGTCAACCCACTGAAGGTGGTTTCCCCAGTTTCTCTGACTGTGTTGAAGCCCTCGTTTGTTCACCTTCACAGAACCAGTGCTGCTCTGTACCATAACAGGTCTTCTAAGACACTGCTTATACGAGTTATCAGGAGAATGGTGACAGGCAGGAATATGTGTGTAGGAAGATTATATTAAGGCACATGAAAAAAAAAGTTGCTAAAATTCAGGAGGGGAAAAAAGGACAGATGGATTTTTTAGCAAATACTGTTGCTTCACATCGCCTTAGCTCCAGAAGGGAAAACATTTTCTACTAAAAATAGTAGCTGGACTGAAAAGGTACCAATCTATATGAGGGTATAAAATGAGGTGTGAATTATTGAAAAAGGCAACTCAAACTGTGTTTGCCAGAAAACAGCCACCATATCATACCAGGAGGACGGGGGTTAATCTGGTGGTAAATACAAGGTACATACCTTGGGAAAAAGATTTGAACAGCAGAATACCTAAATGATGAGGTGAAAATCTGGCAGCTGCACCTTCAACAACTTACTGAGCACAAAAATACTGGTATAGTATTTCCATTTACTGCTTAGAGCTCTACTTGGTTTTGTTGTTGTGGGTTTTTTTTTGTAAACAACCCTCTTTAGCCTTTCTACTCTCTTTCTGTTCCCAGGCCAGTTAAAGAACTGTTTTCTGGCCGGCAGGCTTCAGCCTGAAGAGGAACTACGTGGGTAGATACACAAATACGCAAGCACACACACCAAACCAGGTAGACATGGAATCTGTACATGCTATGGAACTATGTATGTATGCTGTTCTTGTGACACCTTGGTGTCTACCTTTTATACATTAATCTGTCTCCTCTGGCACTGGGACTGAGTTAAGTGTGGCTTCGTCTTGGTCGGGTGCTTCTAAGTTTTGATGAACAGTGTTTCAGGCCCAGAGATGAATCATACAGATATTTGTAAGTATGCTGTGTAGACCCAAATTCTTAAGAGTAGGAACATATCTAAATACTTACATAATTTCAATAGAATATGTGGACAGAGAAGCACTAATAATTAAGATTTTAAAAAATTTTTTATCACCTGTGGAACTGCAAGGAGTTACTCTCAAGTATCAGGAGCAGCCAGGGCTTTGGCTGGGTACCATTCCGAAAACAGTTTCCTTCACATCAAAATTTAGCCAATGAAATTAATACACTTCCTTGAAGCCAAAACCTCTGCTAGCATCTGTAGAGAGAGAACCACACAGTTGCCCCAGAGCTAGCAGTAGCTGCAATGGACAGGCATACAGGGGACTGGCAAGTGAATGTTATACATACTGCTGCCTGTGGTTATGAGAGAATTAAAAGCATTTGGTGTGATGACATTTTCATTAACAAGTTTCCACTTTGCTCACAAGGGAATATAAACCAGTTGTCTTCACTGGAAGAATCGCATCGAGCAATCAGGAAAACATTGGAAAGGAATAGACATAACATGGATGAATTTAATTTTAGAAAAGTTACATAAAGACTGTGGGTTATTCATGGGAGAGGCTATTCAGATTCTTTCCTCTTCTTGAAAGGAAAAATTTCCCTGTGGTGTAGGTTTAAGGCTCTGGAGTGGGCACACGTTTATTTCCAGTTTCTTTAATGTAATTGATACAACAGACTCAGAGAAGGAAGACTGTAATGGGAGACAGGCAGTGGTGGTGGAGAAGGCAGTAATGACCCAGTGACAGATCTATTAGTGCCTGGCTGTGTCACAGAGAGAGGCAAGCGGGGCACCAGCTGTCACAAAACTGAGAATAGAGCAAGGGAAGGGTGACCTGCAGCAAAACTAGTCTGTGTACTGAGGAGGGGAAAGATATCAAAAGCTTGATGAGCTACATGTCTTAAAGTGAAGGCATGTTAATATTATTGAAATAGTTGCTTTAAAAGAAGGTTTTCAATAGAAAAAAAGAAGCAATCAGTTGTTAATCACAGATTCATTTTCATCTCCTTTCTCTAAGGATTTCCACAAACAAAAGAGATTCATTTCTAATTCCTTAGCAGAAGAATTCCATAATGTTAATTTTCTTTGCCTAGAAGCTGACACTGAAAATAGATGCTTCAGCCCTCCCCACTTGCTCCAAGGCTAGAGAGAGCAAGGAACATGACATGTCTTATTAGAGAATTCTGACTGATGCAAAGCTGCAAGGTGCATTCACAAAATCTGCTTACTCTGGAGCTTGCATTAAAAAACCAACCAAAAAAAAAAAAAAAAAGGAACAACCCAACACAAAAAAGAAGAAAAACATAAAAAGATGAGAAATCTGAGGGAGAGTTTTTCCCTTGGGGGTGGTCTGACTAAGAAATGACTAAGAGCTCTAAATGAGAAATTATAGTAAGCAAAAGAGCATCTTGGGGTATCTGCAAGCAATTGGCGTAAGTGTAACTTTTAGTTAGGCCGATGACTAACACACACATCACTAAGCACTTTGTATGGCATGGCTTTTCAGGTCAGCTCGTGGTGTGTAGGCTCACACTCTGGAAATCTCCATGAAAACTACAAAGGTAACGAAGGATGTGCAGGCGGAGGAAGCACTAAAAGTTCAGGAGTAGAATGATAGGGAGTGATGGTGATATAAATCTAATTGGGTTGTATGATACATTGCTGTCCTAGAGAGGCAAGAAGTTCACATACTCTGAAAGGATAGCAGACTTCAATAAAATTCAGAACTCTCACAAGATATGGGAGATCTGGGGGAGATAATACACAGTGTGCTCATGTTGTTGTGCTTGATTTATGAATCTGAAGGGATGGCTTGCACTGAGGCAATTGCCCTCATGGTTTATATGAGCTCAGTACCAAACTAAATATGCTTTTAGTTATGGATTTACCATAGCATTTGTTCATTCATCTCAACCAAACTAATAGGATGTGTAATACATATGGTTCCTTGTCTATAGTGTGTTTAAACCTAATACAACAGGGAAATGAAGACTATAATTTCAGTGGTTTACAGCCAAGACTGACTGTGTAACAAGAACACAGACCCCCAACTTTTTCTCAGCATACTTTTGTGCAGGCAGATGCATTAGAAAGGGGACATTATTTTCCTGACACCTCCGCCACTACTGGAACTCTCTTTCATGTGTCCATTTATTTTGAAAGGACCAGACCTAGGCTTTACACAACAGTGCAAAACATTGCCTAAAGGTGAGTTTGTAAACCAAATTACATTGCACTTCAAATAGCATTTTAAGAACTCCACTGGCTAGTTGAATGAGGAGGGTTGTTTTTTAGTACTAGTATTAGTATTATTATTATTAACAATGATGGTTCCTGTAGACATAGCAAAGGTACCACTCAAGACATGAGTCTGGGGAGTCACAAAAAAAAATTCAGGCTGAGCAAAGCGGGTTCCCTCCTGCAAGTTATTCCTAATCTATCATACCTCACCAATGTCACTGTGCAATTATTAGTACACGAATTCATCATCTGTGCCAAGCATGAAATTGGCACAACTGAGTATGATGTCTCACATTTGCATTTCTCCTTAATTTTTAAGCCTACTTAAAGTGTTCCTTTTATTGAGGGATGGAAGTAATGAGTATGTTTTAAAGGATAGCCTCAACTAACCCCTTAAGTAATGAACATGTTTTGAAAGATAGCCTCAACTAACCCCTATAGAACAGCAGGAGTCAGGACTGAGAATCAGGCAAAACATATCCATTGCCATGTCTAAGTGAGCAAAGAAAAGTTAATCAGCTAGACTGAAGAAGCCCCTATGGTCTAAAACCATACAGCTCAGGACTCAGGATCAGGAGACCTAGTATGAGGAGCTGTAATTCTTACTTTCACCATGCTGTTGAACAGGAGAGCAGTAGCTGAGGACTCTCGGGGTCACTCAGTAAAAACAACAGCAGGAAAACAAACCTCCTTCCTTGGACAGGATAAATATTATTTTCTCATTTACTGGTGCAAAATGTTGGATGTTCTTTATAAGTGTTCAGATTCCAGGGGAAGGACTTCTTTAAGTAGCAAAGTGTTTAAGTGCTTCATCCATACAGAAAAAATTAGCTTTTCACCTGGGATGATAATCCTTCCATTCACTCCCCATTGTCTCTTGTCTATTTGTATTATAAGGTCTGAAAGAACAGGGACTACTCTTTTCCACATATGTATGCAACATCCCTCATAGTGTGTCTCCCATTTCAAATGGCACCTCCAATTCTAAATACAACTATGCAACAGGAAATTTAAGAACTGCTCTGCAGATGCAAATGATTACTAAGGCCAGTCGGGATAGAATGAGAAACAGAAATTGGGATTTTCCACTCTCATTTAATTCACAGATTCATACACTTTCCAAGGAAAGGAGCAAGATGTCTTTTGGCAGTATGGCTTTGAGCATATTCTTTAATCTCCAAATTAAAAAAAAAGCATTTTGACAAAGTTCAACCAAGAAAATAAAAATAAAACCTATAAAACTGTCTCAAGTTTGTGGATACTGTGAACCTACTAAATGGCTGTTGAAATGACTGTAAGCCTCTCCAATGACTTCTGTGAACCCTCAGCAAGAACCTTTATGAACTCAAAGCCAGAGAGAGAGACTGGGAAGCTGGGGGGAACCTGTTTGGTACACATATCTAGCTCTGCCCTGGGATTCAGTTTCTGCACACAGATGAAAGAGGGTTCAGGATAAAATAGAAGGGAAGCTCCCTCCCATCACTTTATTTTAACAGTCAGAGGAATCTGAGAAACATTCTTGTATGAAATAAATCCTATCCTCACTTACACCCATGCAAATGAAAGCAGCATTTGGCTGCAAGACAAGTGTATTTCTTAACTATTTTGAGTGCCATATGCTATATGAGTGCCATATGTTAGCATTTCTTAACTATATATAGCCATTTCAAATGGTACACTGAGTTAAAGGAGAGAGCACTGCCCTGATCTCCCCTTCGCCTCTCCTCAGATCTCTTCTCTCCCTCTTCTTTTCCTTTTCTCTTCCTCCTGCACTCCTTTCCGCCAACACTCAGCTTCCTTCATCACACTTCCTACTATTTTTTAGTTTTAAAAAAACCAAAAAACAAAAAAAAAACCCACCCAAAACAAAACAAAAAACCCCCCAAACGAAACCAAAACAACAACAAAAAAAGAAAAACCCAAACCCCCAGTATTTTGTATTTCTAACAAACCTCCTCCTTCCCCCCTCCCATCTGACAACTGGTTCTATTCTCCTCCCCCCCTTCCTCCACAAGGCATACCGCATGTGTTCCCATTTTGGCAATGCCAGAGGGGTGCACCACACCTCTTGTAAGGGCAGTAGCTAAGGGGAAGGTACAGTCAGTGATCCTGTCGACCCAGTGATCCACCCCATCATCTCAGCTGCTACTCTCTTCTCACTCCCTCCTCCCTGCCCCTCTCCCTCTCTTCAGGACTTCTAGATTTCTTCCCTTTTTTGAGCAGTTGGCTGAAAGTACCTGCTTCCTTTCAGGGCTAGTTCAGCAGGTATTTTTCTCCTGGCTACCATATTACATTTTATTTTAAACCTCATTTATTTCTTTCCCTTTACTTCGCTGGCACCAGGAACTAGCTTTCCGCTTCCAAAACACAATGAGTGGGACAGTCTGACTCTGGCATAAAAACAGTTAAGGTTTGAACACTGTATGCTGCAGGTTAAACAGCTTCCACCACACACCCATGTGGCCTGGCACTCCCCAAAAGAAGAGAGAAACCACCTCTAAGGGTATCTCCCTGGCCCCCAGTCTGTAGCACCCTTTTACACAGTCTGGCAATCATAAAGGTAGTGGAGAGGTATTTTCTCTTCCAGAAAAGCACATGGTATAAAGTAGAAGTGAGCAGGCAGTGTCCAGAGATTGACACAACATAGAAACGTTGACACTACATAGAAGCACACCTGAGCCTAAGAGGTGAAGGAGGAACCTGAGCCTGAGAAGGACCTAAAAAAAACCCCATAACATCTGCCTGACTGCAAAAGAAAAATTTGAGATTTTTCATCAGGCTGTGGTTTAACATAAGCTCACCTATTTTTTTCTGTTGCTTTCTTTTCACTTTGGTTGTGGTAATTAATAATGGGAGATATTTTGATTGGTGCAAAGGAACAAACACTTGAAAATGTTTGTTCACTGTAATCCACAACTCCACAAATCTATCCTTGGAAATAGTGTGGTGAAAAAGGAAATAAATGTTTACAACACAAGGGAAAAGCCAGGCCCACTATGTTACAAATGTCCCTTCACAAGCCATACCAAATAAAGCAGAGAACGACAAGTATCCCAAGAAAGGAATATTAAGGCAGGGTAAAATTCAACTCTGTATGCACAATCAGCACAAAATTATTTCAAAATTTATGCTTTTCTTAGCATAGGTCAAGATCCATGTGATTCAAGGTGTACACAGATTTTTGCACCACATGGGAATAGATGCCCCATTTCTATATTAAATATTTGCAGGCTGCTGGTGCCCTCCAGGACCTCTCAACTCGTGATAGCAAATGTGAACTCACCTAAACAGGCTGAAGCAGTAGCTCTGCTCCAGCATTCTAACCCAGCTTCTCGCTGCCACCAGAGCCCTCCTTCTCCCTCAGGACCTGGAGTCCTTGAGGAAAAAATGTTCTCTATAAGCAGCAGTTCTGGGAAGAGGGAAACACCACAATATTTTGGAACCCAAATTGGATTGGTCTCCCTTCAACTGACCCCAATGATTTGTATAATACACCACAGAGCAAGAACGCTCACCTGGATATCACGTTCTATTGAGGTTTAACCTCAATTCATACCTTTCGAGGAATTATATTACATTACATGTAGCTCATGTATTTTCAAAAAATATTGCAATTTATGATTTGCATGTTTTATTGCCTTATAATTATAATCCAACAGTGCCATCCACTGCTTCCCCAAATAAACTTTGCTTACAGTTTCTTCCTGAAGTTGTCTTTTGTAAGTCATGGCACTATAGCCGAACAGTTTGACTGTGTATACATATAGAGTATATACGAATGTGTGGCCAGATGTGGAGATAAAAAACTTAAAGAACAAAATCACAATTGTAATCTGGTGATGTTCATAAGGGATTACCAGAACTGTCAAACAAAACCTTTCTGGGCTGTAGATAACACCACATTTCATAGTTAGAAAAACCACACTCCAAAGTCATACAGAGAAAGCTGTGTGCGTAATTGTATAATACACCTTGAAGTCAATCCAATAAAATAATGCCTTTCAACTCAAACTTTCCCCAAATATAATCATCGGGCCTAAGGGAACAGAACACCCCATGCTGTGAAATACCAAATAATTCTTGCTGACTCTTCAGGATTGCTGCTTTGGCTGACAGCGGCCATCACCCTAAAGCACCATAATCTCAACACTGCAATTTTCTGATATGTCCTGTGAAGGCTGGGCCACCAGATCTATTGAATCATGTGAAGATTGATAAAGATGCACTGAAGAAAGTGGCAAGCATGTTCCCAGGACACCACTAATGGTATTGCCTTCCCAGCAGGAGACTGTAAAAACACAGACTGAATTCAATCAAAGCATTGCTATTTTCTCATATTTCGTATGTGCCGCATGCCATATATCAGATGTTGTACAAGCATGTATACATACAGATACACATTTTCATAGGTAAATAGGCAAGTACCCACATGTTGTTCCACAGACACCTATAATAATACAAAGTAGCATTTAGGTGTACATATTTTTAAATCGTTCTTAAATTTTTGCTTCTAGCTCTGTAGTTGGGAGTTCTAGTTAGTATCTTTTACTTTTGTCAAACCAGCACAAAGTAAAAACTTATGTAAATGGCCAACAGAACATTTCTCTTTTATGAAAAATCGTTACCATGTGGGCCTACAAAGGTTTTCTTGGTAGGACATAAAAAAAGGTACAAGTCAAGCATTCACTGAATCAAAAAATCCAGCAAGTGACCTACAAGGTCATTCCCACTTAGCAAAAGGCATTATTATCTTTCATTTTATATTCAAGCTGGATCTGAATTTGGGGGCCACTAACAAATGCTGCATTAAGCAGCAATTCTGTCTCTGCCATGAAAACTTGATGCTGTAGTAACACAGTTAAGCACAATTCACAGAAGGAAGTTTCCAAATCAGTGGGCAACTGGATTGAAAACAAACAACAAATAAATACTCCAATTAAGGTTTTTGTGTTGTACTGCATAAAACCTCCCAGGCAGGGAACTACATCTGGAAATGAATCAGCAGCCTTAGCGTCAATAATAGACAACTACTACTTACGGGTTTACCAACTTTGCAAGGATGCAGATGGACATACAACGCACACCAGCTACCAACAAGTGACACACTGACCACCTTAACATATGAAACCAAAGCAAACGTCATTGTATATCTCCATTACACTCCTTGACACCAAGAAGCAGGATAAAAATATACTGTTTAATTTGGTTTGCTAACCCATTTCCTAACAGAATACAACAGAGTTATCTACACTTTAAATTATCCTCTGAAAGCAAGTCACGACCAGAAAGGACTTACCAAATCTTGTCCCAGGGGATGAGAAAGAACTTCTGCGTGTGTGAAACTGGGAGCAAAGTGATTTAGTGGTAATTTTTATTTTATAACTAAAAGGATCATGTTTATACAAGTATTACTTCTGCCAATACCTCCCACTACAGTAAATTTATCTAACCCTTGAATCATCAATAGCTCATGAAAAAGCTACAAACATCTATCTGGACAATTCTGAGCCAAAACTCAGGCATATGGACTTATATATTCTGTCATGGGGAATAAAGCATTGCAGCATGTTCCTTCTATAGTTCAAAGAAATTAATAAGAAATTTACAAACCCTTTAGTGTCAGCAAAGGCAGCTACAAAAGCTGCCTGGGCTTACACTGCTCATGACCACAGCCTCACCATATGCAGTTAAAAAATAGTAACTCTGATTGACAATATTTATCAGTTTTGTTTATGTGAAACTAAAAGGAAGACTTGTAATACACTGTAGAATGTCTAATCTGACACTGTATTGTATACTTGGAGGGAAAACAGTAACAAAATGTGGGCAAGTTCAGTAGTTAAATGCATGGTTTATGACTGAGAAAACTCTTTCAGAACAAAAGCTCTTTTTTCCTATCATGTACCAGGGCCGTGCTTTTAAAAGATGAAACCCAGCGTGTTTATGAGACCGTAAAATTTTGGAAAATTATTCCTCAAATATACAGACATATATATACACACCTAACAACTAATGAAAAGCCTTTTCAGTCCCAAAGGCCATGCAGAAAGAAGAAACAGCCCTCCCTTCCTGCTTCTTTTTATTTTGCCGGTCAGACAGACAGACTCTTTATGTTACTCGATTATTCGCAGTGAGGAGAGTGGCAAAATGCTACCACAGCCATGGTAGAGAGCACACTGATGCAGACATGAATCCAAAGGTCACATCCTTAGATGGCCTCAGCAGGAGTGGCTCTGTGGATCTGAAAAACGAGAAACTGAAAAATAAGTCAAACAAATTTCCACAGATCTTCAAAGGTTCATGGAAGACATGGCTGGCAGGGATCTGAGGACACTATTCAGCACATAGTACTGACCAAAGGGAGGATCACATTTCCTTAACCAAAAGTCATTAGCTATTAAATACAATGGTTCAGGGACATTCTTCAGCTCATTCCTAAAATTTGCCAGAAGCAAGAGGGATGTAAGGAAACACTTCACTCCTCTTATCTATTCTTCAAAATATTCTCTGCTCACTGCCACCAGACTCTGGGACAGAAGAGCTTCTGGTCACCTGCTCTTCTTGTCCTCTCTCCCGTAAGACTTTGAAATAGCCTCTTTAAACATACTTTGTCCCTCCCCTTGGCTCTGGAGTTTATAATTTCTAATGCAAATCTTTCTCTCTTTCATCAACAGAGTATGCAATAAAATCTCAAAGGCCACCAACATAACAAGTTGACAGCAAAGCCAGACTGGTAAAATGATTAATTTATGTACAGAGAGATTACAATCTATCCATAACGAGGCATCCAGTGTATGCTCACAATCAGATCCAGCAAACAGATGTTGGGTATAAAGGCATATGAGAAACTAAAGTTCAGAGGAAAAGACAGAAGTGGTGCCAAGGAAATTTTTTTTCCTTTTCATGAATATTCAGGGAGATAAAAGTTCTCCTTCCTATATCTGGGTGATTACAGTGCAAAAACCTAAAAGTAAGTGGGAGCCGTATTCCTGTCACTTGACCTTTATCGTGCAATGGCTACCCTTCCCCTTCAGTGGGAGAGGGCAGCCTAGCTTGCGCTGAGACCCCAGACTCTAAGGAACTGGGACTGCTTCATCAACAAAGTTGGCACACAGAATACCAAAATCTGCTCTCAGATACACCTACATTGGTCACTCTACTAAAAATCACACAGTAATATGACTTAATCTTCCCGAGCATCAAGAATACTGCCATGTCAGTGCCAGGCAGAGGAAGACAGCCCACAGAACAATGAAACAGCAGCTTTTAGCTGTATAAATAACCCCCCATGGAGTCATTTTTCCCTTCTAAACCCCAGGCAGGCAAGGAATCCATGGCAGGGCAAGCCTCATATTATCAATGTCAGTGACAGAGATCTGGCCTTGTAACCCGTTATCCAGCCCAAGACCTTTATGAAGGTCTTCAGTTGGCAAAGAAACAATCACTAGAGAATCCCTGCGCCACACTGATACTCAGTCTGCACAGCTGTGCTTCTGACACATTGCAACTCAAGACAAATGAAAGATTGGAAGCTCACAGCCTGCCCCCGCACACAGGAATACAAATTTTCAGGAGTCATCTGCACTCTCCAGGTTGCTCTGAATGGTAATCTCACCTTAGGTCACAAGGGTGGGCTTTGTGTGGGATTTGCGCTGCATGGTTACCACTGTCCAGCCCATATTTGACAAAGTTTCATTCATTCCGTGATCTAGACTTGCAGTTTCCACGAAGGCCGTAGAGTATCTCCCAACAAGTGATTCCAGGTTGGCACTTATTTCTATCAATGCCTCCTGATGCACCATGAAGAGCTTATCCTCAAGATTAACCTTTTAGTTCAAAATACATATTTCCTCCTCACTGCTGCTGTGGGAAGATTTCTTTTTTTCCATTTCTGTATCGCCAACATTTGTACAGATTTATATCCTGCCCCAATATATTTTTCAGTCTTATAGCTGTCAATGAGGATCAAGTTTAATATTTATAACAAGCTACTGCACATATGCCTGGAAACTACAGGCAACATGCTCAACTCCACACCTGTGAAACAAAATTACTCCAAGCGTGTTTTCTTTTCCTTGTCACTTTTTGAGTGCTGTCCTTTACGCTTTGGTAGACACTCTGCAATTTGTTATTGCTGTGGGAGGGAAATGTTTTTTTTAATATGTTATAAATGCACAGCTATCAGGAGTTTGAGTAGTGGAAAAGGAAGGGCTGCTCCTCTTTGCTATCTCAGGAACTACAGAGTCCCTCTATTGTGCCAAATTTTATCATTTTGCAGAGCGATGCTATAAATTTCTCACACTAGCCATCTTATAAGGCAGTATTTGTATGGAGAATGGAAAATTAATAACAAGCTCTCCCTCAACTCAATAAAGGGTGTACACCTGTCTTTGATTTTGACTAATTTAATTTTTATAAGAACTGAAACAATAGGAGAATATGATTAATTTATGAAGGAAATATTATCAGCTAAGCATCATAGTGTAGAAGAAAATTGCTGGAGCAGAACTTGGACTTCTTGCTTAGAGAAATAAAGCATAATATTCAAACGCCAAACACAAATGGTGGTTTTAGTTATGTGAAGAAAAGGTTGGTTGTATCAAATTTTTAAAAAATTAATTTTAGGATATTTCTGATAGGGCTGTAGGTAAATCAATTATCAAAATGAGATTTCATGTTATGAGGACTAGTTTCACATCTGTCAATTACTGAGAGGAATAAATGGCTTGATACTGTGACCTTTCCTTTCTGGTGTCCTACAGATCCTGCATGAGACATGTAATCAGCTCTACTTACACATGCAATTCCAGCAAGTTCAATGCAAATGTAAATAATGTTTGATTACTGTAGGGGAAAGACTCTTGTCACTCTTTTGAATCTGAATAAAAGTTTACATTTACTGAAAGTTAAAACCATCCTAGATGATTTGGTTCATTATAGGAATCTAATATCATTACCCATCATAAAAAGTAACCAGTGGTATTTTCCAAATCTCAGAGTCATTTAGAAGCTCAGATTTCATTTATCGGTATCATATTAAGAAGTCATGCACTCCTAAGGCCTTCAGGTGGTTTTGAAAAGTGTAAATAGACTAGTTTCTTCCAGATCTTAAAGAAGTGCATTTTCACTAGCAGAAATGTCATTAAATAATTGGCAGGTTTGCCTTTTTCTGTGTTTCCCTCTTAAAGTGCATGAAAAAAAAAAGGAGCTAATGAACCTTTCAATAATATTTTACTATAAAGGGTTATTTTCTTCAAATTTGTATAAATGCATATACAATCAGAAATAGGCACAAAAATTTCAGGTGAGGCATACTGCAATCTATTGTTCTGACCTCTCCTTCTTGCAATGCTATGTGAAAAAAAATGTGATCATGTTTTTTAAAAAAATTATGACATTTAAAGAAAAGATTAGTCTCGTATTATATGACTATGTGAGTTCCACCAAGGTTGTGAAAACTTGCTCTGTTATATCACTCATATCGTTAAGGAGGGATGGCAGCTGCTCCAAGTGTAAAATTGCAACAGAGTCCCCACTGGAATCTCAGTTTGGACCCTACAAAAACATTCCACTAAAAGGGGTTTTCCCTTGTGCAACCACAAGAGGAATGGCAGAAGAAGAAAGATTTCGTACAATCAGGACCTACCGTCATGTTTCCTGTTTGGGTTGCAAAATTCTGGCTTTCTGTTTTTCTGCAAAAAGTGACCAACTTCTACTTCCACATTAGAGACCTACCTTGCATTTTGAAGTGGGGAAAAAAAGAAACAAATCCATGTACACAGAGCAAGTTTAGATGCTTTGGTGTCCTTCCTACCAGTCTCCTGCTGCAAAAATCAATTCCATGCTTCTTTCAGTTTCCCAAACTTACCCTGTTTAGACAAGTTTCCTTGGTAATAAGGATTCAAGATTGTCAAACAGTCATTTTTTCATATCAGTTTCCTCCCAATGAATTTCAACTTCTGTGTTCATTTTCAGCCAGGTATGACAGAATGATGGGGGTGGGATGAGTGAAAACTGGCATGTGGAGTCCATGTGGGAAAGGTTGCAGCACATACCTTTACCATACATTATAGAATATGAAGGGTAGACTCATGGAAATGAGAAGAGCAAGAGGAGAAGTCCTTTAGAGAGAAGTCTGTAGTAAGCAAGACTCTCTGGGTTGTGCTATTCATTAACTACCTGTTTTATGAGACATGGATTTGACCTGGTCCTTGCTCCCATATAAGCAATGTAGATCCTTCCCTGTTCTTTAGCGTTGGGCATCACTGGCTTGTCTTTTCTTGGACTAACTCAATATTTCGTGTGCTATTAAAGGTGAGCCTCAAGTGAAAATGTAGTGGGCTTATGTACACTTAACTAGGAATTTGCTTAGAATCAACACTTGCAATACTCCTTCTCAAGGGCTTGTAACAAATGGCTAACACAGGTAATCACACAGCTTTTTCAAATCAAGATACTGGTCTACCCTAACACTGAGAGAAAAAAATACTATCAGCATGAAAGTTTTATAAGAGAAACTATGACAAAAGATAAAGTAAAAAAAAAAAAAAAAAAAAAAAAAAAAATCCACAGTCATATTTAGGTGAAAACCAAGGAGAGCAGGGCCAGGCAGACTCTGCTTCCTCACATCCTACAGCAAAGCCCAGCCCCATCAGCACATCCTGTGTCAACCAGACCCAGACAGCTCTCTCCTCTCTCTCTCCACAGAATGGTTTAAAAAAAAAATATTTAGTGTCCTTTTGATCTTTTGGCTCCTCGCCTCGGCGTGTCTTATGACTTCGGCCGGAACCTGGAAGAGCATCTTCCTAATTAATAGCTCAGGAATTATTTCAGACTGCCACCCACCAGGACTGTTTAGCTGGATGGATTGTGTGACCTTTCGGCTGCTTTTCTTCAGCCTCTTCCCAGGGTGCTGCAAGTGACCAGTTTGTGGCAGTGTCCACAGAAATCCTGCCTACCTCAGGCAACCCCTGTTCTATAGTGACCCTTAAAAAGGCCTACTAGGGCCTGTACCACCCAGCTTTTTCCGTGCTTCAGACACCAGCAATGCCCCATTCCCTCTTAAAATACTTTGTGTGCAGGGAGTAAACAGCTCTGCATTCAAGACCTAACAGATGAGCCCTTTCTAAGCCTCCTTTCCCAACCTTTCAGACCATTACAACTGTGTCTGCTTCTAGTAAAGTGCTTTCACATACAACATCACTTATAAAACATACTGTTAACATTTACTTGTAAAGTCTGTATACAAACATGTGAAGAGGATTCACAGACTGATATAAACCAGAAAACAATGCCCCTATGTATAACTTTGTTGTCAACATTTTTAGATGAAAACTGATTTTGATAATCTCTGGGTTTTCTTGTTGTCCATCATATCTGTAAGGACCCTCAATTTTCAAATTATGGAAACTTCTTTGCTAAAGCACAAGCCCTTTTAAGGTATTTTTAATGGATCATCCAAAGCATAAGACATCTAAAACAATTAGTCACTCCCAAAAAATCTTGACCATTTATGTAACCTTATTTTTCTAGTTGTGAATAATTGACCAATCTTGTGAACCCACAGACTCAAATTTATGGCATTTCTTTGTAGGTTTGTCTGTTTGTCTGTCACGTGACAGCTTGGGAATGCTGCATTTTCTCAATTAAAAATGTTAGAGACCATTCCAGATGCTCCCAGCCAAGGAAAACCAGCACAGTAGTGGGGAACACAAAGAACCTTCGTCATCTGCTTTGTGCTTCCACCACTCCCTCTCAGGTCAAAGGTTTGGCTGACAACATTCACTAATGCTTTCTGAAATAACAGTATCACTCCCTCCACTCTTTCCATCCCATCTTTCCAATGGAGCTTATTATGCAGTCCCCGAACGAACACTTTCCCAAATAATGGGAGGAAGGATGTGGAAGGGAAGAGACACAAATGAAGGCCTTCACAGGAAGAGGCTGTGGGAGACAAGTAGTAGAATGAGCACCTACTGTACATACCTCTCTATGGAAGCATGATTAGTAGTGTAACGGAGATGGAAAGACCTGGAAAAGGGAAGTGTCGGGGAGGATTAGGAGAGAAGAGTAACTCTGGTATGAAAGTCTCCAGACCTGGAGGTACAAATGGAAATAACACAAACACATACTGTAAGGAGTTCTGAAATCTTTCTTCAAAAGTCAGGTCAAAACTGACAGCTTAGAGGACTTGACAGTCAAATTGTGGAAACAAGGGCCAGTATTAATAGTTTAGGGACATTATACTTCCATGCTATTTTCAAGGAAAAAAAGAGTAAGAATCATATGCAGACCTACCTAGTGTTTCAGTTCATGGTGGGTTTTTTCCCACTGTCACTCCACCTAAACCACACTTAGAGAGTCTTGACTTCGCAGGATTCTTTCAACAGTGGGATAAATTTCTTCTTAACCATAAGCTTACCACTTTCAGCAAAGAACCAAGAATATTTGTGGCTAACATTGTTTTACCCCCTAGCAGGAGACAACATTCAGTTTGACATTACACATTTAGTCTAGGATACCAAATTAGCCCAGTGTAGGAAACAGAGCCACATACTTGACTTTTACATGTTTAACAAATGCTCTGAAGAAAACTTACCTAAGGTCTACACTACACAGAAGCCCACAGAAGACAAAACACACTGATGGACCTGATGACTACATGCCTCCGCTGATTATGTTTTCAAACCTTAGAACAGTGTGTACATGTGAAATGCTGATGGACATTCTTGACATTTTGATATGGCAAAAAGATGAACTTTCCATAAACACCGTGCAAATCTCTGTTTTGTCCACACAAATCTGATAAGTTTGTGCACAGTGAAGAAATTGCAATGCTGCAAGCTGAATCATGCAATCATAGTTTCACAAGTGGATGGTTTTACTGACATATTTGGAAGATAAATTTGAGACATGGGATTTAAACTTTTGTCTCTCTAGGCCAATCCCAAGATGCTTTGTGGTTACACAGGTAAGCATAATTATTAACTTTATAAGTACTCACATCCTGTTGCAGTACGCTGAAGGAATGTAAGATCTGTCTCTTTAGCACCACTGGTATTGAAAAAGATAGTATGAAACTTACCTGAATAAGCGGCAATAAAGTCAGTAGCTCAGAAATTTTGATTTCTATCATTTAACAAATTACTATTGCTAATTTTTTTTAAAAAAGTGATCATTTAATAAAGAATTAGCCTCTTCTAAGATACTACAAACACTCATGAGAAGATCTCCTTTCTTGAAATGAGTATTCTAAACTGAGCACGGGAATACACTTGCCAAGCACACTCCTGATTTCAGCTCTCTGGAGCTTACACTGTCTCCATGGCTCAAACTGGTAATTCCAGCTGTGCAGTGCATTTCAAGGAGGGGCATGCTAACCTGGGTAAACTCAAGACACCTGACACAACAGATGCCCAACACGGAGAAACTCTGACGTCTCCTCAGCACTCCTATTTCAGGTTGGCCAGCAGCCTGGAGGAGCCCTAAGATTCACAGGGCAGCAAAAGATGGGCCAGAAGAATGCTTTCAATGTGTTTGGTCTAATACTAGATTTTCTTTCCATGCTGCAGTCCTGTTTGAAACAGAAGGGTGTTTTTTGGGAGTGGCAGGTGTGCCTGTCACATGCAAGTGTACACTAAAGGAGCAGGCTGTTTAACCTACATTCTCCTCTTCTTCACTTTTCTGCAGGACTAACACCTCTGGTGAACTCTCTTTGTGAGATTATCCTCCTGACATATTCCTGGCAGTTCCTCTTTTGGCTGGCTTCACCAACCATCCTTCCTCATCTCTTTTTTCTAAACTCTGAATACATTCAGATGTTTTCCTGCACTCAGATTAATTTTTGAGCACTTCAGCCCATGTATTTCACTTTCCATAATTCAAATGAGGATCTCACCTCAGATATTATCTGCTGCTTTGAAACTTGGCATTGTATTACTAACACAGCTTATTGATGGAGACTTTCTAAAACCAATAACTACTGGTGTCTGCAGTTGGAGCTCTGTAGCCTTAGTGCTCTTGGGAGCACTGCCCCAGATGAAGAAGTAAAACTAATGCTCAGAATTCAAAAAGCAGACTTGAGTCCTCTTCACACCAGACCAGTCACCTCAGCTTTGAAGGAAGGAATCATCAATCTCATGGGCAGCTGAAAGCATTGACCCTCAGTTCTGGTGGAAATGGGGCTGACTTTGGATTCTAGGATAGGACAAGTTCAGATGGCAACATTTTGTGTGCTGGCAGCCTCTATGTTAGTACTGCAAGCAATGCAATGCATCTCTCTTAGGTTTTCAATTAAGTGACCACCCATTTGCATGTAATTTATGGCACCGTAAACAACTTAGAGACTTTCAGCCCTCTTGGTTGTATTTGTCTTTTTCCCCAAAGGTCAAAAAGCTCGAAAATCAGAGGGAAGACACAAATATCTTGATACTAAAAGACCTCAGTTAAAGCTCCAGGCTGGGAGTTTCACAGGATATTATGCTTGAATCCCACTGAAATGGGAAGAGTATCTCACTCTCCTAAAGTACACAAGCCCCTTTTTCAAAAGATGACAAAATCAAAGATGATAATAGTTTTTATAAGTCTCATTTCTTCCCAAAAGAGTGTGAATAATGATACCGTGATGCTGGCATGGCTGAAGATTCAAGAAAATCAATGTTAACTTTAAACTGCCATTGTTGTTACTCCAAGCCCTTAATTTTTCCAGTCACACTGGTTTGACACATTGGGAAGAGCTGTTCCACTGACAAAGCCACTGCTGACATTTAAGCAGCTGATAATACTTTTGCTCTTATAATAATACTTACAATACTTTTGCTTCTGACAGGCTGAGAGAGCTGGGGTGGCTGTTGAGCAGGCTCTGGGGAGACCTTACAGCAGCCTTCCAGTACCCAAAGGGCACTTACGAGAAGGCTGGACAGGGACCTTTTGTACAAAGGCATGTAGTGATAGGAAAAGGGTAATGGCTTTAAGCCGAAGGAGGAGAAATTCAGTTTAGATATTAGGAAGGAATTCTTTACTGTGAGGCACCGGAACAGGTTGCCCAGAAAAGTTGTGGAGGCCTCATTCCTGGAAGTGTTTAATGCCAGGTTGGATGGGGCTTTGAACAACCTGGATGGTGTCCCTGCAGTGTAGGGGATTGGTCTTTAAGGTCACTTCAAACCCAAAGCATTCAATGATTCTATGATCACCACTGATGTTTTTATCTGCTTCCTTTCAGGCTAAGGAGCAGCCATAAAGACTATGTATTTTATAGTGTAAAACTCGGGGAAGGAACCCTTCCACCTTTTGCCCATGTGCAAATTTTATAATTTCATTTCCACATCTTTACAATTTCTTCCATCCAACACTTAGTCCAGCCAGGGGGGAGGGGTGAAAACATAATGTAGGCTGCTGGCTTAGCTGAGCCCAACACATAATGTACAATTTCAGATTCAAGCAATAGCAGTAAACGCCCATTGTGTACAGGAATGATTATATAACAGAGCAGATGAGTCCAGGATGAGGGGAGAGGAACTTTCCTTCATAATGGAAAATGAACTCAGAAAAGGTGGAAATTTTACAAGGAGACATTAAAATGCGAAATGAATACCCTTTGGTTCTTTGCCTCAGAACTCATCCTTCCCAGGCTTTCTTCTACAGATAGGAAGTAGGAAACAAAAATGAAAATATTTCTGGCATGAACAGAGAGTTAAGAGAAAAAAGGCGGGGGGGAGGGGGTGGGCAGGCAGAATGACTGCTAAAAGTCCATATTTCCACATCTGCTTTCAATTATACTTATGTCAAGTCATTTTATTATTTGACGAAACCAATCCAAGGAATTAAGCTTTTGTCGGATGCCTTGAAATGTCATTAAGTGTTCATACACAAACACACACACACAAATAAAGTCACGTTTTCCATCCAATATAAATGTGATTACAATCCTGAAGGAGAAGAGGAGGATCGAGATGTTACCAGCTTGCAAACCGCCCCTTCCCACTCTCCTGCCAGCCTTGTCTTCTCACATAAGGCCAAAGCCAGGGTGAGATCCCCCTTTCTCCAGGGTACATGGGCTGGGACCAGCAGGAGGAGGAAATGGAGGAGCAAGCACTGCCCAGACAAGACCCAGAAGGACGAGGGGAGAAATGTCCATTTACAAGTTATAATTTTGTCAACAATCCAAATCTGGTTTTAAATTAAATATTAGCAATAAATTCAGAGAGAAAAGATTTCCAAAATGCATGACAAAGGAAGTGCTGGGAGCATATGTCTTTTCAACAACTCAACAGATGTCTCTCTTTCCATCCCAGTTATCTCAGCCCATCCATTTAAGGTTCTCTATACTTTTAAGAGCTGGAGCCCTCAGACTGCTGTTTGTGTATTAGCTCCAGAAGAAATCCCTATAGAACTTCTGATGCTTTTACACAACCTGAAGTATGGCTTTGGTGGAAGGATTGGAAGTGTTCAACACAATCTGAAAAAAATCAGACCCAGTGGATGTGCATCTCACTAGAAAGCCCAAAATGGGGATTTGACACCAAGGGTCAACTAGTCACTTTAAAAAAATTAGGAAAATAAAAAAACAGAAAAAATTTTGCCTCTGATCACTTAATTTGTGGCTCAGTTTAGAAAACAGCATTGCTTTACTGCTCAACAGGATTGTGATCTCATGATAACAGCTGAGGAAATAAAATCTCTGTTTCTTTTGGCATTTTCTCATTTCAGGATCTGAAGGCTTGGTGATGTTTTTCACTCTTCATGCTGATATTACTGCAGAAAATTCTCTGACATTTCAGTATCTTATCAAAGGGGCAGCCTGATGAGTCCACTACTGTCACCTATTTCAGCCATAAAGCATAATCCCAATCCTGAAGATTCTCCTTCTTCTGCTCTACAGACTCTCCCATGCAAACTTTTGCTTCAAGAATTTTTTGACAGAATAAGTCATAAGCAGTTCTTTCTTGAATGACAGTCAATGGTTTGCAAAATGAGACTTCTCAAGAGTCAGACAGCTTTCTTTTATACATCTGTAGGTAATCTATTTGGTTCTCCTTGTAAGTATAGGCTGATAGTCTTCTTATGCTTCTAATATAACCCTATGTCCCATGTCCCAGTCTTTGTTCCCTCGATTTCATGTGCCAACTCCAGACACTTTGGTGCTCATGCTTTTATTTTTCCTGCCTTTCACAGTGACCCATGACCATTTTCCTTCCTATATCCTAAGTAACATACATGAAGTCCAAGCTTTGACAGACATATTTATGACAGCAAATTGATGACTTGACTGCACTGCACATGGAACGAAGGGGTTAATCACAAGCCGTACAATACAGATCTTAGCACACAACTCTGAAACATATCCCAGTGATACTGCCATCACATCTGTGGTATAAAGCATCAGGATTTACTAAAAACCGATTAATGTTTTAGCAGAAGAGAAGCCCTAGCAATACAGTCACCTAAGTGAGTAAATAAACAAATCTCCAAGCAACTATCTTATGTTGGAAATTTTAAAAGTCTATCCTTATTAGTTTTTCTAGAAGTATTTTCTAGACAAAAGTGAGGAGGGAAAAGGGCAAATTTGGGGGACATGATGAAAAATAAGGAGATGGTCACTACTTTAATATACATCTAATTTCATTAAGAATAGGAGCATTCAAGTCTAAGATTTTAGAAATTAATAGAAGGAGTAGTTTCTTCTTGTTTGGTTGGGTTTTTTAAATTCTGAACAGGGAGGTGAGAAGACTTATCCCAAAATACATGCTTAAATAGTATGTTTCTCTCAAAATCCAAGTGCCTTGGATTCAGGACCTAAAGGTTTGAAGGACTTCAAAATTACCTGTCAACTCTTGTAAAACATGGCTCCAGATCTTAGCCTGTAAAGTGGGCTGTCCATCCAGAGGTGCTTTGAGGTCTTCCAGACAGACTGGAAGGTTCATCCAACTTCTTCAAAAAAGTCATTCCAATGGCATGATTTGTACTTTCTCAACAAAGCTCCAAATGGATGAGGATCTTCCTTTTGAAAGATTTTCATTAGTCAGGAGACACTGAACATCAAAAACCTGTTGCAATGCAGTAACCCACCCAATTTTGCTCATCAGAAACATATAGAACAAATACATTTATTTCCCCTTTAGGACTTCTCATATATCCCATCCCTAATTTCTTCATGGGTTCTTATTTTTAAATACTGAAAGAAGCTGCAAAGTTTTCATGATAGACAAAGTGTCAGCAGTGTGCTAGACACTGCCCACACAAAACATCCAGACACTAATAGAATAGGAATAAGTGATTGTTTTAATAAAAATTACCAAATATATCAGAAGTGGGGGACCAGGAATTACTTAGACACATGGAACAATTGGAAGTCATTTACCATACTTGAGATGCTTCTGTGTTGCATAAGGCTTTCTCTGGTTACAAATACTGTTGTTTTTGACTGGAAGAAGAGAGGAGGAGGTAGCAATTTCCAGTGTGCTCTTGCTGATTGTGCTCACACCATTTGTCTCTTTTGACTACTGCATAAACAACTGTTGAAAGCAAAAACACAGATCGGGGTAGGTTTGAGACACTTAATTCCAAGGTGCCTCTGCATGCTCAGGCTGCAAGCACCAGAATACAAAAAAAACCTCAGAGAAGCTTGAACACTAAGAGAGGAAAGGAAAATTAAGCAAGAGGTGAGGGGGGGGAACCCCAAACAAAAAACCCATTAGGCAGAGAGTGCAGCAACAGAAGCCCTGGGTGGAAAAATGGTCTGTAATTGTCTGTTGGGCAATGTGGCACCAAGGCTTTCTTTGGGACCAAAAAAACTGAACTGGGGGGTGGGAGACAGAGGGGAAAATCTGTTTGTGGGTTGCATTCCTGCAATAAAAAAGTCATGACTCACTGAATGACTGACAAAGTTATAAATTAAATGGTGGTATAGTCAGTTATCTCACACCTACCTTGGAATGCAGTCAGGAGGAAGAGTGTTTTTAAAGGGATGAAAAAATAGTCATTGTATAACTAGAACTAATGGGGAATTAAGTCACAGTAAACACTCATGGCATACTTCTGAGTTTTGGTATGATCTCGTATACAATATCCCATTCACTCAGGAGTATGTGCAAGGTAGGATGGTTCCAAAATTCCTCTTATCACAAAGGATTAGTGGTCTCGCTTTACAAAGCAAATTTTATTCAGCAAGGCTAAAACCAGTAGAATTCAAGGACTTGTGTGAATTCTGCAGTGCTAGAGAGAACTCAATCTTTAACTGAAATAAAGTGCTGCTGCTCCACTACACCAATGTAGCACTGCTACCCTATTCCAAGTGAGGATGTGGCTGGGTCACACCAGGAGAGCCTGGAGATGAGTCCTTTTCAGGGACCCAGGCATGGCAGATGAGAAGGAACAGGGCAAACACAACTTAGGTGGATGCAACACTTCTCTTTTCTTTTAATTTCCAGCTCTTGAAGCCAAAATTAGAGGGTGGTTATAATCTGGGAAAAAAGATAAAACTGGGAAGAGGACATTTGGAGCTTTCAAAAAAGAAATGTTTGCACAGGACACAGTTGGTGTTTTAGAGGTGGCTCAACCCAGCTAGACTGCTATCAGATAGGAAAAATCTAAGTATCCTGACCTTTTAAAGCTACTTGCCAGCATCTTGAAAATGGATGAGTTTGTATAGTGAATTCTTTAGCTCCTAGCCCTGTTAACTAAACAGTGATGTGAAAATGGGCCAGAAAGTGGGATGCTAAAGAACTGTGAAGACAGTTTGAGGGCAAAATGCAAAATAAAATGAAAACCTAAAAATGCAGACAGCACCCTATTTTTAGAAAATGAACATATTCCCTTGTGCCTATAACACACAGAGATATCAAAGAAACCTGGTGGTCCCAAATAACTCTTGGTAACAACTTTGCAGCCATGACTGTTTACATACAAGTGAAGTGTATGGCAGAAGTGACTTTCCATGTTGTTCTCCCTGAGTGACTCAAGTCACATGGGAGTCACCTATGGGAATGAAAGAGGATTTTCTCTCAAAGAAAGCAAGTCATTTGACAAGAGGGGCAGCAGAAGCTACCAGTCTATAATAAGATTTGGAGCAAGACATTTTATTTACTTCCCTAGCATGATGACAACTGCACACACTGGCAGTGTTCCTGTCATGACTCCAACCTTAACAAGCACCACACTTCTCTTCTGCATGTTCTTGGTCTTGTTCTCTTTGCTCAGGACTGATCCTGTCTCCAAGGACATATTCACATGCATTTTTCAGCCCATAGCACTCCAGCTTATCTGCAGTACTCATGTGTCTCCTCTCACAGGCCTAACACCTCATATGCGTTAATTTTCCAAGCTTTTAACCCTATTTCAGAGTGAGGTAGCTGGAATGATGCAAGGACCACTGCTCAGGTGGTCATCTGGAAGCCTGAACCTCTGTCACCCCTGTCCAAGGCCAGTGCCCTGTCAACTGAACCTTCTTCATCTCCTCAAGTTCAATGAAACTCAAGCATTTATTTCAGGAGACAGTCCCACCAGATTTGCTACAAGTAGAACGTGATCTTTCAAAGTGGAGTTTTATTCTGAGTGCAATGAAGAGCACTCTGGTATTCAACACACACATTCCAGATTGCACATACAGTACTGTGGTCTCTCTTATGAATCGTGGGGCCAGAGGTTTCTGGTCTAACCCTAAAAGGCAGAATAAGTTCAAACAGGACAAGGTAGATACTATTTCTGCATACTCATTTATTAAATTAATCTTTCCTATAGAGCCCTGTAAGGCTGTCTGCACTTTTTACTGAATAGGAATATACTTTAAATTTTCTGCTTTGGAACAGTAGGCACACAGACAATTATCAAGGATTAACCAGTGTGCTATAAATTTAGACACTAACTCACTTAACAGCAACCTGTGGATATCTCATCTTCTTAAACAACTAATTTTCTATTCTCCTAGTTAGAATTTTGGGTCAGAATTCCAATTGTTTTTTCCTTACCATGGTCTTTTTCCCTTATTGCCTCTTAAAAAAAGTCAGGAAAGCCAGATGAAATCTTCAGTTAGCCACTCTATCAACTGAATAATGAGGCTGGCACAAATGAATGGAGATATTTTGGGGCTCTATAAGAAGAACTGGAACCAGAACCCAGTTCATAATCCTGTTTGCTGCATCCTAAAATATTGTTACAGAAATAAAGGTAAAATTCAATAATTATCATAAAATCACAGAATTATAAAATGGTTTCGGTTGGAAGTGACCTTAAAGATTGTCTAGTTCCAACATGCCTTGCCATGGGCAGGGACACTTCCCACTAGATCAGGTTGCTCTGTGCCCCATTTAGCCTGGCCTTGAACATTTCCAGGGATAGGGCATCCACAGCTTCTTTAGGCTCTCTGTTCCAGTGCCTTGCCACCCTCTGAGAAAAGTGTTTCTTCCTAACACCTAATCTAATCTTTTAGTTTAAAACCACTCTAGTACTTTTACTATCCGCCTCCCTAATTATAAATTGCCTGATGCCAGCATAGTGTCTAGTTTTCACTTGCATGTACGTTTGTTATTAAAATTAGAGCCAGGCAAAGCCCAGAGCTAAAAAATCATCCACTGTGTCTGCTATAGGTGGTTATCGACTTTATCGTTCCCTTGCTGGTGCAAGTAAAACATGAATAAGGATAGGAATAAGGATCCACACTATCCCAATGCTTAGATCCAGATTAAAAAGTATGTGTACTTAGAACCTGAGGCCAGTTCCATTTCGATGCCAAACCAGGAAACCTCACACTCAGAGCAAGACCTGAACTGGAAAGGCCATGCTGGATGCTTTCACCCTGCCATTAGGAGCAGAAGAGGAGAGGCAGCTCAAGGGGCTGCTTGGTACCTAACATTTAAGGGGATTGCAGGGTAGGAGACCCTAGGCAGGGGGATGCTGCAGGGTGGCCAGCACCCAGTAATTCACCCAGGTGCCCGATGCCAACTTACCTGCTGCTTGTGCCAGGTTACTATGTTTTCCCACGGTGCTCTCTCCTTCTCTCTCTCTCCTGCACTCTAGCATGCAAGTACCCTGCTAATGCAGGCTGCTGGTGTGCCATGCTGCGTTAAGCAGACCCCATCACTGTGCTCCAGCTTCCTGCTTGGGATGCAAACATTTTCAGGTGCCTGCAAACAAGACCAGCCGTCCCGGTGCTAACAGCAAGACAGTGCTTCTCTAACACAAAAGCCTGCTGCCAAACCAAACAAAAACACCCAATGTGCAAACACTGGATATCCATCAGGGAAAGTGGAGGTAAGAGAGATTATCTGTCATTTCCCTCTGTCATCTGTACAGCTATTGAGCAAATACCAACTAGCTGATTCTCTGGGTCTGTTGATATATAAGAAGCATTTCCAAGTCTAACGGCTCCTGATGACCAACTGCATCACTCAGCTGGAAAACACTGTTAAATCCAGTTTCAGAGGCAGATTGCCACACTAGTGTAAAGACTACACTCTGTAGGTGCTTTATTATGTTCTTTTACCTCACCTTCTGTTTTGCATAATACAGCAGCTTCCTCTAAGCCCATCCAATTTTGTGACCCCTGAAAGCCAAAATTCCCTTTTTTAAAAAATCACCTTTTCTTGCCATCCAAAGGAACAGAATTCATGAACACAAAGGCAGTCCCACTGTCAGATCTGCTAGGAATAAACATACCTAAGAAACTTTTCAAAGTTTTTTCTAAAAAAACCCCATGAACCTGAAAGATCAAGTTTTCTGTAACTACTTTTTATGTATGACACTCATCAAAAATCTGAGGAAAGTTTAGAGCTAATTAGGAGCATTTGGTAAAACAGGTTTTCAAGAAACTGTACTGATTTGCTGGATCAGCAAGAATACATGGAAAAATGGCAGCTTTGGATTAAGCAGAAATCTTCCTGGTTTTGATCAGATTCTAACTTTACAGACTCCCCAAACAGCCCTTCACAGGGCTACTAGGGACCTGGCCTAAGCCTTGTTTGCCTTCTTCAGGCCACATACTGGCAGATTTTATACACCAAGCTCTTAGTCTGGACACCTGTCTATACTCAGGCAAGACTCCCTGTCTTAGTCCTATGGGAACTCTGCTTCTTTACTAATCAAACACACTCACCAGGTCTCCTGCAACCCAGGTGAAAGCCCCACATCTATAGTAGGAGACCACTGTCTTGCTCTTTGTAAGAAAAATAAATAAATAAATAAATAAATAAAGGTTGTTTGGAAAAGCCTTGGATTCACTCCCATCTATTTAATTAAAAAAAAAACCCAAACAACTCCCCCCCCAAAAAAAAAACCAAAACAACCAAACAAACAAAAAAACCCTCTGAACGTTTTAATAAGAATGGAAAACTGATCAGTCTTCTGTAATCTTCTTGTTCTGCCTGGGCCAGCAGTTGGGATAAACATAGATATCCCACAGTATGATTTTTACAAACAGTGTTCAAAAATCCAGAACAGATGAAGGAAATGGCAGCATATTCTATTGGGTTCTGTGGTGAAATTAATATACCATACTATGAAATACACTTGCATGTAGCATGTTTTTCTAATGATAAAATGTGTGTGTACTATTTTGTTTGTTTTCTGGGAATGGTGCAAAAGAGAGGGAACAAACTATATTTTTGCTCTAAAGGAAAACAGTGTTTATAATAATCTACTTAGCAACCCAGGTTGCTATGAACACATCAGAGCATCACTACCCTCTCCAGGCTGCCTCATTGCAGAGGCAGCATGCAGCTCAGAGCCTGCACAGCAGGCTCCCGCCATCCCCATAGGGATCCCAGCATTGCACTTGAGAGTTGGTCTCTCTCTCCAGGACATCCACTCCTCTGCACTAACAAAACTGCCAGCCAGTAAAGGGGGCTTGTAAATCTGGGCAGCAGGATTTCCTCCAAAACTGGATTCAGACTTCAGCGCAGATCCCCAGAGTAACCACACATCTCACCAACACCAGTCAAAGGTAAAACTAATTTCTTTCTTTCCCTTCATCACATTGGTACACATTAACATATTCTCAGGCAAATGAAAGTGCCACAGCAATTTCAGCACAAGGAAAGAAAGAAGACGGTTTAAAAAAAAGGTCCTGAAAACGTATGTGTACATGCCTGCACATAAATAAATACATTAGGAGTAGGCAGGTATTCCAGCAGTATAAACCACCTAATTAGCTCTAAGTGTAGATAGGCCACAACCCTGGTCTAAGTGATGAAATTTAAAATCTGCCATTACAGAACAGTGGCCTGAAACATTATATAAGTGATGTGAGTTAAGGATGGAGTAACAGCCTTTACACTCAATTTCCTGGCTTTCCTTGGTTTGCGTCACACCCTTAATGCTATTTCAACATTGCATTTTGTCCTCTAAATTAAATGTACAGTAGGTGTTTTGTATTTAATTTCCTTACTGTTTTTTTCCCCTGCTAACGGAAAAAGAATGGAAGAGATTCATGAAAGGTTATAAAACACACATTGTGTACTGGAGAGGCTGGAGTAGCTCTTTTGGAGCCTTTTCATTCTCCTGGGAAAATATATAATTAGGTAGTTTTTTAACATGTGTATTATATACTGAATTACATGTATTTATATATTTCTCAAAGGAGTATTGCTTACACAATAGCCTGGAGCAACTCTTTTGGAACCATTTGGGTCTATCATGTAATTATGTACTTAAGGCCCATTTATAGTAAATTTTGTTGTGCCTACATAGTAGCTTTTTATTTTTACTTAAGATGAATTTTTAGGCTTGTGAGGGGTGCTACACTGACAGCCATAGAGACTGCAGGCTTCTGTTTATTTACAGAAAGGGAAAACATGGGTAACGAAGATGTCTGTGGACATCCCCAGACTACCCCTCCAAAATTTATCTCATCTCTGACTTTGGGAACAACTCTCCAAAGTAGGTGGTAAATGAGTCAGTATTCAGCTTTCTTAGCAATTTGTTATGGCAGGTTTGGGGATGAAGACATCCATCCGCCTGGAACTGGACTAATACCAAAAAAATTATTTCACATAGTATTTGCCATCTGCTGATCTGCAATTTATCTCATTTCATTTTCTGTTCTTATATTGCAAAAAAAAAATCACTTGGAAGTTGGATTAGTGTAAGAATTTAGGTGCCGTGAATCAGACAGAGGTCCGATGGAAAATGGTAATTAGGTGTGTTTGTACTCTCCCAAGATACAGCTTTTTGATTCTTTAAATATCAGAAAGAATTTAAAGATGCTGTGGCTTTTTTTCTTTCCTGGAAAGAAAGAATGCATAAGCCAAAATACTTTTCTGCTGAAATCATAAGCAAAAAATCTCCCTTTCCTCCTCCAAATATGCTAAATGACAATGTGATGCTGACAAGAAAGCACGGTGACAGCTGTAATGTAAATGTGTGGATATATGTAATTTTGCATCATTTAAAGTCCTAAGAAGGAAAATGGATTACTCTGAATGATAGAAGCTCAATCATCAAGCAGTAGTGCTGGACAAATAACAGCCTTTCTTAACTAAAAAAAAAAGTTGATACCAACTCTCAAACTAGTTTGATACCTCTCCTCCCAAATGGAATTCCATTTTACTTGGATTTATTTTTCTTTTTAAACTATTTTGGTTATTTAAGATGTGTCTGTCAGAGTTTTGTTTGTTGTTTCTTTTTTTAACAGTCTTGTTTTAAACAAAGCAAAAGAAAATATTTTTCAAAAATGCTGAAGGAATTCTGCATTTCCCGAGTAAAACTTTTTATTTAAAACATGTTGAAAGAGGCTTACTCAATTCTCTTTCTTTAATTAAAACCCAACTGGCATTCAGCCCAATATGTGAAGTCTTAAAACCTTCCAAAACTATTTTTTGGGAAAACCTTATATACATAGAAAAGTCTTGATCACAGACTCCCAAGGAGCATTCAAGAGCACAATATTTGGCTCCAGCTTCCCTTTTTCTTAACACCATGCTGTGGGGGAAATGCATGAAAAGCAAGGTTAATGACGAAGGTCAGTACCAGAAATGATTTTTTTTACTCTGTCAGGACAATGTTCTCCAGCAGAAATGTTGTACCTTTTCCTTACTGAGGTCCATCAATGGCACAACACAGTAGCACACCATGGACAAAGTGAAGACAAGATACATTCCCTATCCTATGTTGAAGAAATATATGATGTGCAAGGAAAAGCAATCAAAACCCAGGCAAAATTACTATAAATGACACACCACTGACTGAGCACCACTGCGATCTTTTTTAAGGTTGTCTTTAGCTATGCATTTTGCCAGATTAACTCCCAGTACAAAAAGTACCTTTGTGCACAGAGTACAAATTTCAGCAAGTTACATCTGACTCAAATCAAAACTAGCAAAGTACTGTGTGTCAATCTGCTTCCCAGGAGGCTATTTGTGTGCCTGCTTCAGCTTTTTCTCCTCAGCTCTTTCTGCAATAGAAAGGTCCACCACCAAGGCTGCAGGCATTTACTTTTTGAGTTTGAGGAAAGAGAGAAGTACCTAAAATATCACGGACAAATAAAGGAACAAGCCTGGAAAGTTTTAGCTCAAAAGCCAAAGATTCCAAATGAAATTAGTGACAGAAAATAGTGGGTAAAAACAGAAAGACAGTTAAGTTTCATGGGTGCTGTCATTCAAGAGGATGAACGGCGCAAGAGGCAGACCCTGCAATTGAAAACCAAAAGCCTGGCATCTTGACATCACCATGCCAACCTCTAAATCCCAAAATATTCTGTGCTCGGTTTCTTTATCTGTTAAGTGTGTCCTATAGTGTTAGTCTAACTGCAACATAGAAAAAAATGTTTAATCATGAGCATCAGCTTTAGATTTCGTATGATTTTTTAGCAACAATAAAAAATGTCATTTTAGTTATAACAAAAAACACGTCTCTGTAGTGTTACTTTTGAGATACTTCTGCGATTTTCAGTCAGGGAAGCTACTTTTCCTCCTTGGGGTTACACAATTAAAAGCCTAATCCTGCATCCCTTCCTTACAGGAGGAATCTTATCGATATAGAAGTTCCTAAGACATAAGTAGGCATTTTGGTATCAACAGAGTTACAAGCACAGGTGCAAAAGGTGCAGGAAACTTCCCCAGACCATTAAAAAAGACACTATTAATATAGCTATAATTTATCACCAGTGCTTCATTTTCAGCTGGAGAAGGTTCTTCTCATGTCAGGGGATGACCACCAGTGGCAGAACGTGTCTGTCACCGCTGTACCAGTGCAAGTGCTTAGGAACACAGGACCAGAATGAAACTGTGTAGCCATGAAGTTTGGGTCACTGTGGGCACTGTAGAACATAGTCCTTCTCTTGGTCCACAAAAAGTACTGCATGCCCTTGTCGCTCCTACTGGGAGGCAGTTTCATGACCTCACTATACTGAGGGGTAGAAATCATCTGATTTCCATTTTAATCCTACTCAGGGCCAAGTTTATGCCCACTTGTTCTTATGCAAATATTGCTCTTGGGTTTAAATAGCTTTTTCCCCTTTCTGGCATTTAGCCCTGGATGTATTTATAGAGTGCTGTCAAATAGTCTCAACTCTATTTGGCTAAACTAAACAAGCCAATCTCTTCTAGTTCCTTCCCATAAGATAGGCTTTTCAATCTTTTAATATCCACACTGACTTTCCATATGTTCTAGTTTTATTTCAACTTTAACACAGTTAATTTAAAGTAAGTATGCAATATTCCAAACATGCTTTCCAGTGTCCTGTACAATGGTACCAGTGCCTTGCCTGACATACTCAACTTCTCTGCAGTTTCACTTCTGTCACATCATCATCATGTCAGTAGTTAGAATAGGACGGACAGAGTTAACCATGAAGTTTTAGCCCAAAACTCAGCCACACACAGTAGTAGCACAGTTAAGTAAGCATTAAGTCAAGGGGGTCTTTCCAATCCCCAGCACTCCAATTTCCTAATAGGTCGAAGAGGGAATTTTCACTGGCATGTGTGCAATGTCTAATTTTTAAGGTGAATGCTGGCCATTAAGAAACAAGAAAGTGAGATGCTCCACCAAGGTTGATCTTTTCTCCTCCCCCAGCCTCCCCCAGCCCTAACTGGAAGAGGCTCTCTGTTCAGGCATCTGCTTATATTTTGAAACCAGAGAAATACAAAGTTGCCTGCAGATATTAGTCTTGATGTATTCATCCACATCTACATATTTGGACAGGAATAGTTCGGCCCACTCTGTTCTCCTACCACTGCTGCCCCTGCCCGGCAGAGCACGACTGATGTGCTGGAGTCTGGTGAACCTTTTGCTGTTGCATCAACATTTCCAAGGCTGCACTAGTGCTGCCCACCTTTCCAGCATGCTTCCCTTCAAACCACAGCTGAGCTACAGCCATTCTTGTCCACTCTCAGCCACTCTGTGCCAAAATAAAAATCAGTCACATGGAAGAGAAATCCCAGAGCAGTAGGCAGCGTGTTGCTTGTGTTTCTCTCACCAGCTGTGACAGCCATGCTGTAGGAGTGGAGCAGCAGGTAACGTGTACATACATGGCAGTGCTACGGCAGCAGGATAAACCTGAGTGCTATTGATGGGTGCACCCCTTTCTCTTCTCTGCACCCCACTGCTCCTTAAGGCCCAGAAGCATTTTGTCTTGCTCTTAATTTTATCCTTCCCCTCTCCAGAAGTAGTCCTGAAGCCAGTGCCCAAAGAGGTAATCTCTTGGTGACAAAGTGTAGCTGCCCACATACTACAGCGATGATGAGCATTTAGCCTGAATTAGTATTTCTTCAAGAATCCTCAGCCACTAACCTTTACAGAACATGTTTTAAGAATACAAATGTATTAATAGCATCCTCAAGATGTTTCTTCTTACTGTTGTTTTTCCTGTGGTGCTAACCAAGGATGCTTCTTGAGGAGCTCACCAGGGGATGCATTAGGCAACAAGATGACTTCAGCCTGCGGTGCTAAGAGAATAGATAAATTAAACAGCTAAGAGTAGATGAGATAACACAACAACAAGCAGTAGTAAGGCACTGTAAGTTATCAGCATTACTTGATGTGATCTAACTACCTATGGTGCATTTTCTCTTCTATTTCAACTCACATATATTGCCTTGACACCTGCCCTGAGAGCAGCTGTGGCTTCTGCCACATTTGTGCTCTGAGTTTTCCATAGATGCACATGCCTATCCATCATTATCCTTACCTTTTGCTAGGCACAGATTCAGGAGAAAGAGCTATATAAGTACTGAAGCACCTTCCTTTCCCTTTCATGAAGGGTGCAATCCTCACATTACCCTAAAAAAGGGATACTGTACTACCAGCTGGAGCTAGACTGGGTTTACAAGTCAAAAATCCTTCCTTGTCCATCCCACTGAATTTCCTGTACAAGCATGCCACCATCCTCACTCACACATACAGGTCACTTCCTCAAAGCGTAACACATCTCTTTGTCCTTAAGATTTAGAAAGCATTCACACATTTTAATAACCCAGACCCATACATTCTCACTCAGTTTCTCACATTGCCAAATTCACAATACCAGAAGAACTGTCAGTGGCCTGCAGAACAAATATTTATAGCTATATATTGGCACAAAAGTTAATATTATCAGGTCAAAGTAGAACTAAAACCATCATTTAGGCCTTGGTTGTCTTGTTGTTACCTTTACATGTTTGGACTTCTTTGAAGTGTAAATCCAGCTTTCAATTACAACATTCCTTTAGTATTTTAGCCACACATCACTGAGTAGTGCAAATATTTAACTTTCCCATTTTTTAGTCTTAAAAGAAAAGTACACTTGAAACCATCACACAAGAAATACAGAATTTGCTGCTGCATCACCAAATCACTGACAATATATATCAGATATAGTTCATCTTGAAGTTCAGGTCCTAGATTCACCCATCCATTCAAGGATGGTGGTAGATGGTAGTAGTAGACAGTAAGTGCAGCTTTTCAGGAACTTTGCACTTCCACAGCACTAGAAGGTGGCTCAATATCCTACAAATACACATGAACACAGCACCTAAGAGAACAGTGACCAACAGAACAGCAACAACAAATTATTAATGAAAAGATTAATCTCATAACAACACAGCACGCAGAACTGTTGCACACAGGTTGGATGCTGAGGGTAGCAACCAGTTTTCCCATCTTATAAATACAATATGTACACTAAAATATTACTGTTTGATATGTTTTTAGTGATTACATACAACTGTTCATCTACATGTATTTTTTTATATGCAGTGAACAGAAACCTTACAATTAAATTTAATGACCAATAGTTTGTAGTGATAGAAAAGGATACCTTTAAGAACTCCTCTTTGGGTCCTTTCAGGTCAAATAGCTCAACCTCCTCACTACTTCTGAGAATATTTATTCTGTTGCTAAATAAAATAAAAATGTGGTGGGTTTCCACTCTTACCTTTCAGTAAAATAAGAAGATTTGGATGAAATTAGAACTCATAATCTTGGACCAGAGGTCATCTTCACTATAAGAACATCTCCCAGAAACAGTCAGCACATCAAACTTACAGATTCTCCTTTTTTTTTAAAATGCCCTGTAGCTTTTTGGAGGGTTTCTATGGGTGTTGCTTCAGGGCTTGAGTTTTTGTTTGTTTGCTTGCTTGTTTTATTGGTTTCAGTAAATTTGGGGAAATGTTAGTTGAGTCACATGAATATCACTTTATATTGTCCCAGCAGCAGCTGATATGTCTTTGAAGATACTCTCTAACGCAACATAAATACTTGGCAGTCATCTACACTGAAAGCTGAAACACTCCAGAAATGCCGAAGGAATGGATATTTCAAAGATACTTTCAAATTTGGATGCTCAGTTCCCTTGTAAAGAATCTCTGAAAAAATATTCATAAAAATTTGGAAATTCAACATTCCAACACGAGAAATTTCCGCAAAATCCTGACAAAAGATTAAAGCCATGAGATGCAAGAATTCAAAATTTATACATTGGTATCTTTTTTTCATTCATCCTTCTTAAACACATAAATAAAGTCTGAGAATCTCTTGCACAGTCTTTATTCCTGAAAACAAAACCTTATGAAAGAAAACCCCAAAACCTGCAACATGCCTACCATCATGGCTTGAAGTGTAAATTTCCATCTGGGAAAAATAGTTACTTGCTTTTTCTTCTCCTTAGGGTCAATAAAATAAAATATTTTAGGGTCTTTTATTGTCAAGTGTCTGAGAATATATGCTTTACTCTTCCTGGATTAGACAGTGAAAATAAAAGGCCTGTGTGAGATTTATGATGTCCTTCAACTTTCCTCTCTGATCCTGGGGGGACACCATCCTCCCCTCAAAAACAAATAAAATAATAAAAAAAAACCATACCAAACAACAACAACAAACACCAAAAAGCCAAAAAGCCCTGATTCTAAATCACTCTAAGCAGTTGTTACCGATATTCAGCCAAGTTTTATAAAATTTTCGTTAAGAGATAAAAATTCTACTGAAGAATTTTAATGTGCTTGCTGAAGAAGGTTCAGATTCTGAGCTAATCTGATCTCTGGGACTTGTTCGACTCTATTTTATTGTGACTCACCAAACTGCTTTCCCAACTTCTTCCTCCTCTACCAAAGCACAATTGCTACTCAAAAATGGTAGTTATGGCACTGATCACGGCCATGAAGTGTGGAGATTTTGCAGCACCAAGATTATAGTTGGTTAAGCAGCACTTAAAAGAGCCAAAGTTCCTAGAAGGTTAGAAATGCTTTCAACTGCATCATCTATTGCCCAAAGAGATGGTAGATACCCCATCCTTGGAAACACCAAAGGTCAAATTGGACAGAGCAACCTCATCAAGTTAAGGCTGTCTCTGCCCATTGTGAGACAGTTGGACTAGATGACCTTTAAAGGTCCCTTCCAACCCAAACCATTCTACCATGATTGGTTTTTGTATTGAAAGCTTCTAAATTGTGTTTTGTTATGAGGATGTATTTTGGTTTAAAAGGCATTACAGTAAAGAACCTAAATGTATTCAGATGATAAATACAGGCTCAGTAAAAATTGACCATGCCTTTTAAGTAAGTGTACATGTCTGATAACAGTTCATAAAACAATATTGGTGTTCCTTTTCTCAATAGAACAAGCCAAAAGCAGGAAGGGAAGAGAGGCACCAGGGATTCTTTGGATGTCCAATTTACTGTAAGTGGGCTCAACTTCCTAGTGTTCTTTGTCTTGCAACGGGCAAGAAGGTTGAATAGCATGTCAACGGGTATGGCTGCTGGTTTAAAAGAAATATACCAAAAAAAGCAGTCTAAGGCTTGACTAATATTTTTAATAACCCTTTATTTTTATGTTTTTCCACACAGATGAAAGACTCTGCTTTGCAGCAGTAGTGACAGATAGTTGCCACACCAATAGTTATCATACCAAATCAAATCTGTTTATCTTCATTTAAACAAGCTAGATTTCGAAAGGTTTTGTTATCCCTTGAGCTGGAAGAAGAACTTCTATTATTTATATTAGTTGCTTAAAACTCCCCTGTGTTATGTGCTGCACAGTGGTATAGTGAGAGCGTTCCATCCCGAATCACTCACCATATAAACATAGGAGATACAGGAGATATTTTTCTTGCTTCTAGTAATACAGACCCAAATCAGGGAGTGACTTAAGCTTGCTCAAGGTCATATAGGATACCTGTAGTACAGATGCAGTATATTTTTTTTTTTTTAGCTCTGACCTGTCAGATGCTGCTGTAGCTGTCTACCAACAGGACTAGTGTCAGCCCTTGAAAGAGAATGAAGCTGTCACTACATGTTCATGTAACGTTCACTTGCATTTGTCTGTCAGCCCTATGCACGTGCAGCCCAAGGCTTACTCCAAAGCATTAGGTCCCAGTGAAGCTGAGTCGCACTTGTATGCTGGAAGCGTTTGTAACACTTCAAAAGACAGCTCCTCCACAGCAGTTTCCCACCACGAAACCCAGGGTGCCAGTTTTCTGTTGCAAGTGTAAGAATTGCTCTAAAGGAATGCCTATGGATATTCCTTTAATCATGAACCCAGTGTAATTTTACAAATAAATTGAGAGACAGTTCAATTCCCAGATAAGACTAGTTACTGTGTACAGTAGGAGGGAAAACTATCCACCAGGGCAGCTGACATAGCTGCAGTGATACAAATCCTTTAAGGCAATCCCGTGCTACTGAAGCCACCATTCTCAGTAGTGCACTGGGGGTTTGGAGAATACAACAAACACCACATGAACATTAATTAAGCACAAGGCAAAGCTCTGAACATCTTTAACAGTAATCATGGCACTCTGGAAGGCCTGATTATCCACTGTGAATGCATGGTCTCACCTGGCATCTTCCCCAGGATCTTCTTTCCATCACACCACTACTTGCAGCCACTATCACTGACATTTCCAGAACAGATATAGTCCCAACACTGTATTTCAAGGGGGACTCTGGAAATAAGGATATGCCTGGCACTTCCACATGCCATTTATTCTGGGACATAAAATCACTGAGTGCAAGCTCTTGGCATTTCAGTACTCTGACAAGCACAAAAGGGTCAAAGTGAGTACTTGTCTAGCTGCTTAGCAGAAACAGGGCCTTCATCATACACATGGGCAGTATCACAGGCATTAAAGTGAGGCTTGAGTTCATAAAAGTCTATTGCACACCAAATTTGCTTGATAGAAAGTAAACATTGGCTGCATATTCTGTTACAGCACATAAACAGCAAGGTACATTTTTTAAGCCTGTACAGCTATTACCTATGTACTTCTTTTTTTGAAGTCTGAGCTAGAAAAAGTCACTTTAAGATGTATCAAACGATCATTACCACACTCTAAGAAGAGAACTGACATAAGTGCTAGTGCAAAACATCAACAAAGCAGAGCATAAATCTTTTGAGCCCAGAAAATACTCTTTTCAGAGGTTATTTTTCCTTCTATGGAGAAACAATGTAATCATCAAGCAAACAGAACAAGTGAAGGAATGATTGACTGAAGGCTGGGCTTGTTTTTCACCAATGTAAAAGCATTCACACCCTGGAACTAACAGCAAGTTATTCCTTTCCATGGTCTTCCTGTTATTACAGCTTCTGGAAAGAAAACCTATTTGAAAGGATGCTATCTTTGTATGCGTACATTCATTTTATATATGTACTATACATACACACTCATATTCACATATATGAATGTCTATTGCAAGTAGAGGTGTTTATACATATGGCCCCAACATTCAACCTCCTCTGTGAACTACCGTGATGCACACAAAGTCTGTGTCTTCTTTTTTAAGTATGCAGTTACTGTGATTAAATAATCACAGAATATTCAGGAGCTGGAACGGATCCATATGTGAGGCTGTTCTCTGGGACAGCAGGGAAATGAGGGACAAACCCAAAAAAGAAGTTTGGGGAACCCTGACAGAGTGGACACTGGCAAAAGCCTATCCAGTAACATGAAACTCATTATCAGCATGTTCTTGTTTACTGAGGCATAGATTGTTGTTTCAATCAGCCTTTAAATTCCCAGCGAGCTGCAGCCTTCAAACCTCCGACACAAGGACTTCTCCTAGTAAGGATCTGGGCAGTCTCCCTCCAACTAGGGGAAAGCATGAAGCATGGGAAATTTCAAAGCAGCAGACAGAAAAGGCTTTGCAGGGAAAAGGAGACAGATCTTTATATAGGACCAGAGAAGGCCAGGTATGTAAACATTTGCACAGCTATAAGCTGTTGGAGCACTCCCGTTGTAATCAACAAGATCTCTTAAACATGCTTAACATGAGGCTTGTGCTTACATACCTGGCATAAATGGAGACAGAACAAGCAACTGCGGGGCCGGCTTACAGGGCGGTTCTCCAGTGCACACGGACAGGGAGCAACAGGGCCAAAGACCCAAATCTATGTTTTCCTCAAAGCAACTGGTAATTCTAGATGGCCAGTCAGAGCAAGGTTGATATTTACAGATATGGAAACAAATATCTAAGAACATATATATATATATATATATATGTATATACTTATATATATATATATATATTCTATATGTGTGCACATGTACACTTTTATATATTTTTTTTAATTTAAAGATATAGATAAAAATCAGGCCATAAGCTACTCAGAACTTCTGAGATTCCCAAACCTAACAGCAGATGCTGCTACAAACTGAGACCTAAATGTCAAGTACCAACGATGTTTAAGTGCTACATAATTAAATTAGAAGAGCAATAGCATTCATGTGTTAATTCAGTCATTCAGAAGGATTTTATACATTCACAGCAAGAACATAACTTGCCCTTTAAGCACTCCAAATTTTCACCTAATGGCTTTTTATTGGCAAAAAGGCCTCGTCTCTGCATTCAAACAAAAAAGCTGTTGGTTTATCTAACCTTTTTAGGTCAGGTACCTACAGTCTAGATACACCCCATACCTTCCTCTTGCATTCTGTAGCCCAGAGCATCATAGCGCACAGGTCACTTGCTCCACAAAAGTGACCTTTGATCTCAACAATATCCCATCAAGGATGGCAGAAGACATCACAAACTGAGTTGATACTCTAAATGCTTCAGTGAAACAAAGAGACATGTTAGTTAAATGCAGATCAGCATTTGAGTCCCAATCAGAGCTGTGAGGCCCATTTATCTGCGAAACAGGAGCAGAACTTTGACCAGAGGTTTTTACTGATGGAAATACTAAAGCCTGCACTACATAAAAGGAATACCTGATGTATCACATACCATGAAAAAGAACAAGTTAAAATTAATGGACATATGGAATCCACATGTGTAAGTAAAAATTGAGGGTTAATTACTCATATAGCATTATATAATCAATGAAGAGAGCTTAAATGTCAACCTGAGCTCCAGAATTTTCAAGTCAGCAAGAGTCCACTATTCATCTTGAAGAACTAGATTAATTGCATGCACCAAAATGTTTTAATAACAGCATATGACAAGAAAAAAAAGAAGAAAAAATTAGTCAAGTCATATAATCCAAATCTATATCAAAGTTCTGAGTAAAAACAAGAGAAAGAAGAGAACTATCATGTTTAGAAATGGATTTAAAAGATATCTCTTGATTTTTCCACAAGAAATTAAGTTTCAGGAATTTTTTGTGTCACCAGAATCCACAAATACAAATTTAGTTTCTTCAAACATTAGCTGATTTTCTTAAAAAAATTTTTTTTTTTGAAAAGGCAACTACATCACATGCATTCAGTAGTATTTAAAAAAAAAAAACAAAACAACAACAAAGAAAAGCAAAAATAAAACACAAAATCCCCAACTCTTTCTTCTGCTTTTTACGAAGAAAGGTCAGGAAACACCAACCCCCTTTTTTAGAATGCAATTTTTTTTCCTGCCTCTGTAACTCTTGCCAAAATCCATTCTTTATCTGAGGCAGATAAAGAATGTGTTTAATGTAGAGCACCTTATTCTTCTAAACACCCACGTAGCTTTCTGAAGGTTAACAGATGCATCAGAGAGAGTAACAAGAAACTGAACTGAATCAGAAAGGTTTTCAAGGTTTGATTGCTTTTGTTAAACCGCTGTTAGCTTCCACGCAACCAAACAAAACCAGTGCTCCTTTTGAGGAAAACTTCTGCCATCTACATCAAACTCAGAAGAGTAAAGTGTCATGATTTAAGTTCACTACAGGTTACAGCAGCTTCTCTTTAGATATATTCCAGGAATCTGTTTTCAGAGCAGAAATGTATGTCCTATGTATGTCCTATAGTAAGAGAAATAGCATGACTTCATTCTGGCATCACTGTTACACCAGCCGTGTCCCGCTGATGTGGATGGATACTTGTCTAGCAATGACTGGAAAGAATGGTGTTTGAGACCATACTTCACAGCTCCACTGCATTTGGGATTAAATGTGGTCTTAAACAATATGGCTTTGGCTGTGTTTCACACAGAGGTTAAGTTTACATCCTTCAGCACCTAAGAGGCAGCATTGAAAGGTAGGACATTACTGTCTAGTGGTGAGTGCTGCCATGACAGGTACCAAACTATGACTTGTAGCCTTCTAGTCATCATTTGTCTGCACAGAAATGCCCTGCTGCACACTCCCATCAGTACCGTGTTTGGGCCCTCTGTGGGCCTGGTTCCTCACACACAGTGGAAGTGCCAAGTGAGCAGGATCTCTGCAGTTTCCAGGAGGAGAAAATGGAAAGCACAAGTCCAGCTACTACAGTGATCAGTTTGAAGAACTAGACTTAGTTAAGTTCCCCACCACCTCTGCTCTGATTTGGCAAGAGTTAAAGAAATTAGAGGATTAGAGAAAACAAATGTCCTGTTATTTTAGAAAAGTTAATTCCTGGAATGCTTGCTGCCAGGGGGCCACAGCAACAGAACAAACAAAAAGAGAGAGAGTCAGGGCAATTCTTTCCTATCAAGTTGGCGTACACCCCAGAGATTGTTCAGCAGTTCTCCAGGATCAGTGAGAAAAAGTCAGCTGTGGGAACCTAGTCTTGCCTTTGAAAGCATCAACAACCTTATAAACCCTGAGCGTAAGGGCTCTGAAGTGAGCCGGAACATGAAACCGGGCTGTGTTCCCAGCTGGTGTGTACTGGTGTCATCCCACCCACAGAAAGCCGAGCTGCATGGTTTAGCTGTCCTCTCAGGATGGTGCTCCCAGGTACCACCAGTGCTTCCAGGGCTTTACAACACAACTGCATGCAGAGGCTCTGCAGGGATCTCCCTCTCAAGCTTGCATAGGCTGTGGTTCCCCAACTACAGGAGCTGAAGAATACACAATTTTTTGTCACTATTTTAGACCGTACTAGGGATGAGGAACTAGACTTAGATAGGGCACCCCCAAACTGCCCTATCATAACACTCGAAGCACTGGAAGGGGCATATTTGCTCCTTTGCAACAATGAAAAAATGTCAAAGGAAGGTTAGTTTCTAGTTAACCACATAGGACTCCCTCCGAGCACCACGAGGCAGAGCTAAAAGTCAGGACAGAAACCAAACGGTTAAGCTGCATTCCTCTCTGGGTACCCATTAAAAGAAAAGCCCTTTTCTTTAGCCAACTCCAAATCCAGTGTTCTGCAAAAGTGAATTAGAGTGGCTGGAACAGAGCTTTTCTAAAGCAGTTTACATTGGACAGATCACAAGAACAATAATCACAAAACATGCTTTCTGTGAACCTTCCAAATTATCACATTTCTTCTTTTGACAACAGAAAACATTCATGGGGTGGGGGAAAAGTCTGAAATCTAAGGGATAAGCGTGAGGCAGTTTTAAGAGCTGATGATCTGAAATAGGAACAAACAAACAAAAAAAAACAAGAAAAAAAGAGAAAAGCCAGGCTTTTTGAGTGCAGCCCAAACCCAGAGTGATAGAAGAAATCAGATACTTTCTTGGTGACAAATTCCAAAAGCACAAAAAGAAAGAGAGCTACTTTCCTCATAATTTATAGCTATGAGAAAAGACTAGTTATTCATATAAATGTAACATCCAAGTAAAATCAGTACCTCATTATTCTGATCAAACACACAGGAATGTCTGTTCAAGGGCAGTCCTTGCCCAGAGACATTGCAAAGCAACTGGATAAACCAGAGAACAAGAGGAGGAAATGTAATAAAGAGAAATCCTGGATGAAGCCAGTCAGCAAAGAGCTCAGAGGATGTCCTTTTATGCCCTCAGATTACCTGCCATAAATTTCTGAGCATTAGTGTCAGGTGAGAAATGTCATTGCACCCCGGTCTTTTCACACTTACAGACCTGCAGTGCTGTTAATGCTCTGGCACTTTCGCTGGCTTTCTTTCCCATAGGCAGGCACTCACAGACAGAGTGATCCAAATCATACAGCTAACAGCCAGCAGGACCCACCCTGCTCAGCAGCCTAGAAGCCTTCCTTCATCCCTGCTTGGCTTTAAAAGGTGTCTCGGCTGCATCAGAGTCATCTCCTTTCCAAGGGAGGGAGACCCCCAAATTTCAATTTCCAAATACCCTACAAGGCCTCCCTCCATTGGGTCCTCCATTGGGTCCTCCAAATTGTTGTTCCTCCACCCCAGGCCTGCACTGAATCCTCCCTGCAGACCTACTTCTCACCAGGGGTAAGCTCTGTGACCTCAGCTGGCTCCCAACACACCCTGCTGTGTGCCACTCCCCCCTGCAGTGCCCAGCACCGCCTTCCTTGCAGGAGAGGGGAGGACGCCACAAATACCCCTCACCTCTGCCTTAATGCACTGTTTTGGGGCTGCTCTCAAGAGTCAAACTGCAAGTCCATTGCTGGTGCACCCACAGCCAGCTGCTCTTTCCGAGCAAATCCCCTTTGCATTGGCAGCGTAGTCTGGAGATGTAAAAGCAGGGACATTTTTCAGATGGTGATGTGTAAAATAAGTAGCTTTTGAGCCCAAATACACTTTCACATACTTTAAGTCTCTTTAGGACTTCAAGTGGGAAAAATTAAGGTTTGCGCACGGCAGGCTTAAAGATAAGTTACTGACACTAAATTTGAACAACACCCTGAGTTCCTGATTTTTCTTTCTTTGGAAGCTGTTGCACTTCCACCCTGACTTGCGCGGAAGCTGAACATTTAAACTGTATGGTTTGACATGACTGTGTAGGTCATTTAATTTCTCTTCATTTTTTGCTTTGAGTGCAGATTGCAAAACTGGATATTTGCTGAAATCAAATGGACTTTTTGTTTTGTTTTGTTCTGGAAGGCTGATTTCAGTAACTAATCAGCAAGGCTCAAATGACAGGCTTAGCACATTTTCGGCAGTTTTAAATTTCTTCTGTATATGAACGTGCAAAATTTCAATCCGCTTTTCATTGCTATCTGTTCTGCTAGAGTTCAAATATGTCAGTATTTCCTGGAATGCATATAAGCATTACAAATACAATCAGATTGAAACTCACTTTCAAAAAGTTTGGCATTATTGAGACCTACTTTTAAGTGTAGGCAGATTTAATGTTCATTTGTGTCCAGGAAGTTCAGAGGGCTCCACACGCACACCTTGAAAGCAGAAACAAACCATCTGAAATTAATGAGGTAAGTGTGGGTCCCATCCTTCTATCTGGGAAAGGTGGAGTGAAAAGTTCAAAACAAAAAACTTTGTAAAATCAGGACTATTAATTAAATGCTGAGCCAGAATGTATCAAAGGCAAAGGAAGTAATTCCATGTGCTCCACTTGGCATGGGATCAGGCCCGTCATTTAAAATTTTGCAGAGTGAGGAATATGGAAAAGAACACAGTGTTATCTTCTGCTTTTTAAAAGGCTGAGTCTCTTGTCCACCCTTCTAGGAAGTTCTCTAACCAAGAAAGCAGTCAGCACACATCTCCAGATCAGGGAATTGATCTGGAATAATTGCCTAGGTAATTTGAGCAATTTTCCAAAAATCAAGGAGCTTCATTTACAGTCAGTTGTCCCTGGGTTTCTCCCTGCCCTTGTTGTAGAGGTAGCTATGCTTGGTGGTCTGTCCATGTGTCTCTCCTCCCCTGTGTAATTTCACCCCTCTGCTTGGTAACCACCAGGCACTCTACAGTGACCAAACCATGCAGTGCCTAAGGCCTTCCTGCAACCCTACTAAAATTTCTCCACTAGTCTAGCCCAGGTCACTGCTAGTGCTCTCTGCCTTTTCATGGCTGGGATCATTCACCTCACCTTTAAAGCTATGTATTCAAGCTACCACAAGGATCAACCGCAGCAACATGTATATGACAGATTTTCCTCAGTATACCAAGGCCGTTCCCTTCCTTCCCATTCTATCCCTTTCCCAATTTTATTTCTTCTCTTATAATTTCTCATGTTTTATTTTATCATCTCTTTTATCTTCCTTGTCTTCTCTTTTTTCTTTTCTTTATTTTTTTGTTTCTTCCTTTTCCTTTCTTTTTTTATTTTCTCTTTTCCCTCTTCTCTTTTTCTTTTTTCTTTTTCTTTTTCTTTTTCTTTTTCTTTTTCTTTTTCTTTTTCTTTTTCTTTTTCTTTTTCTTTTTCTTTTTCTTTTTCTTTTTCTTTTTTTTTCTTTCTTTTTCTTTTTCTTTTTTCTTGCCTTGCCTTTCTTCTATTTTTTCTCTGCCTTAGATGTAAAACCTTCTTTTCAGCTTCTACTAGAGGTGTCAGTAGTTCTTCCTGGGAATATACATTGCACTCTCCTTAACCTTAAATTCACTATCCCAGTCAGAAAATGAGATTAACTTCCTGAACTTTTTGCAGTTGCTTCCAGAAAGGCCAAATTCTAAAAGCTTGTGATCTCGTTTTTATATGTAAGCAACCACTAGGTACAAAGATACTATCTGTTTATACCCAAATGATCTGTGGAGGTCTTTCACAAGCCCTTTGGGGAGGCTTCTCTCTGTTTCAGTAATGGGAGATTGGGAAACTGCGGTTGTTCATATTGGTTTTACGGGAAAAATAGAATGTCCTCACTTTGCAAAAGAATTCAACTTCTCTGCTATGCTGCAACACATGCATTTTTAAATCCACACAATGGCTCTGCAAGACAGACAATGGATTCCATCTGTCTAAACAGAGATGGCCTCTGCTATCAGGTCAGCTTGCAATCTTTACTTTGTCCTTCTGAATGGAAAGTACCAAACTACATACAGATAACTTAAAGGAAGGGGATGGGACTTGCCCAGCATCAAACAGGAAATCTGTGGCAGGCAGATTTTCTGATAGCCCTCAGTTTGCCCAAAAACCACTGGACCAGTCCTCTTCATGTGAGAATAAATTCTTAAAAGCTATGGGAGCTGAAAGAGCTATGATAAGTTCCATCCTTTCAAGAGGTACTCCTATATCTGCTAATACTAATCTTCATCCTCCCCTAAGAGTTTTGTTTCTCTCTCCTTTTTCTGTGAAGAATTTGAAGAACTGCCTTTCATTTTACTCTTAGAAAGAGGTGGGGAATGCACTGGAGCAGTTCAGTTAAAACTGTTTGCAATCAAACAATGCTTATTTTCGTAACACTGCAAATGTTCACATCCAACCTATTCAAATACATGCTGCATAACATGAAAGAGAACCTGTTTCAATTTAGCTAATAACATCAGCTTGATCCCAGCATCCAGCTGCTGATATCAACAACCAGACATTTCAAAATCATGATTATAATTCACTTCCAATGTTTTCCTAGAAAAAACTTCTAAAAATATCAGCTCCCTAAAGCTAAGAGAACCAAGCTGGACAAATTCCAGGCCTGCAAGGAAGCCAGCAATGACCTGCATTTTGTTCCATGGACAAATTCGTACAAGAGATGTTGCCAGCTCTTTATCAAAAATCTTGCTCTAGCTTCTTTTCAAATCTTATCTAGGTAAATTGTTCTACCATAATATTCTCTCCTGAATTTTTACTAAGTTCTTGATTATTTTAGGTTTGATTCTGGAGTTTTTTGAGTATCTAAGGCTGGCAATAGTCAAGAGTTCTCACAAAAAGCTACACAAAAAAGGTCAGTATTCTTCTCTTCTCCAAACAGTTCAGTAAATGAGTTTTCTACTGATGTCACTAACATTGCTAATAGCATGGTCATTAAGGCAAGTACAAATATCATATAAAGCCTTGTGTGGCATTTGAGGTAAGAAACACCTCAATTTTTATATCATAATTTAAAGTGAAAGTGCAATGACCCTAACAAAGGAATAAAAACCTGAATGATTTACGTCTTCTGGACGAGAGCACAGAAAATGCTGAGAGCTTTTCCCATAGGAACTTTAAGCAATGAGGCTTTGTGTACCTGGAATGCACAAATTCATGGTACTGAGGTTCAGGCTCCAACCCTACTGAAATCAATGTGAATGCCCCTTCATTGCCTTTAAAGGACAGTGGATTAAGTTTTTTAATTGTCCAATATTTATGGCACAAAATAGATCTGTAAGGTATTCTAACAGTTTTCATGCTTTAGGAGAATGAATTCAATGGTCAGAGGTACAATGCTTTGAAATCTGTGCTCTAAAATTTAACAAAAGCAGCGTAAATGTAAAGGAGAGAGGACAAAGAGTGCATTAGGAGGCAATTTGAAGAAAGCAAGTCCTAAAACCACATAAAATGAGCCAGCAAGCAGGACAGACTCTTCAAAAGGATTAACAATTGCAAATTTGTTAACAAATTAATACTTCTACCAATTTAACATCATGGACTAAAAGTAACAGGCCTCACCAGGTCTTCAGATGAACTTCATGTAGTTCATATTGTTTTGCAACCAGGATCTGTGTCCATTCAGTTTGGTCATGTAAACTTTTGTCAGATCTGTTACAACCAGAACTGTTCTACAGCAGTACAGGGAGACTTGGGCTGCACTCAAAGGCATCAGCCCTACTACCACACTACAGAATCTGGAGTTTTCTGTCAACACGGATGCAACTAAGTCTCAAGCAGTGTTTCCTCCCTTTGATCTTCGCTATTCGTAAGGTTCTTTCTCTATCTCAACCCGTTCCCCATCAAATATGCATGGAGAGTTTATTAGAGTGGACATGATACAATGAGTGGGCAGAACTGCCCCAGAGTACAGGCTGTTGGACAATGGGGTTTGTTCCTGAAGAATTCAGAAAAATGGTACCTTGGTAACACCTGTAAAGGTTTGTAGAGTGACTGCTTCATTATCCTATTTTTCTCTGACTAAACTGTATTTCCCTGGTTTTTCTCTGACTAAACTGTATAGGCAGCACAGTATATTCACAGGATGAGAACAAGTCATATATCACTGGTGTCCCAAGGCCACCTGGCCTGAAGATGAAAGGGGCATGAGACACTCAAACTGTGACTTGTAGAAAACTCTGCAGTGGCTTTCTTGAATCAGTACTTCTGTCCTTCTCCTAAAAGTCCTTACTGTTGGCTTTGGGAGAGAGAAGGTTTTGATGAAAAAAACCCAAAAAATTTACCAGAGAACTGTCACTTTTCTCACATTTGCTTTAGTCAAGGCTCAATCCACCAGGAGAAGAGAGTCGCACTGGGAAATGTACACACTGCTCTGCATTTTTATACACAACTTTTTAATGTGAAACTTTACCTTCTCCTAATATGGATCTCCAAGAGATGGGAGCTACATATTCATTCCTCTACCAGGTTACACATCTTCAAATCTCTTTTTGTACTTTAAAGTAGTACAAAACTACTAGTTTGGGGTAGTTATTAGACAAATATTGAAATAGCTGAAGCACAGAAGCAATTGCAGTGAAGTGAGCTCCTCCCCAGTCAGCTTCCCTGAGTACCTTGTAAATAAGCAATGTGACACTGCTCACTATAAATTAAACCATATTGAAGTTTTTTAAGGCAAGCAGTTTAGTATACTCTTCACCCCATGATTTTTAAGAATTTCTTGCTAACTAAGGTCTAATTGGTACTTACTAATTCACTTATATCTATAACTCTAGGAAATAGAAAAAAACCTGAAAATCAACATCTTGTCTCCACCTTAACCCTTGCCTGTTCTCTGTTCATTGTTTGACACAGTCTGAGCCAAAAAAGATCTTCTTGCAAAAGTTTCATGGGCCCTTGGCATATGTGTTCCCGGGCATTTTTCTCATGTCTGTTCCAAATTCCAGTCACAACAGAAACATACAGTAATTGAATTGATTGGTTGTCAGCTTTAAAAAGGTGACTGTATCACTGTTTATCAGTGTGTTTTTATCACACTGGCCAGTATCACAGAGGCCTCTGTGCAAGAAAGTTACTTGATCCTACAGGAACTGCTCTAAGGTTTGTTGGGTTTTTTTTCACCAGCTAATAGTGTTTAGCATTTCATCAGACCACATTAAACTCAGTGTACAAGCAGTTACGAAAAGTACTGTATCTGGCACTGTTTAATGTCACTGACATGAAATGTGAGCAGCTGTGCCAGCATTCCTGAACTCTGAAAGTACTTTACCTTTCCTCTGTCTTTTGGAAATTAAGTACATTTTAATATGTTTTGGGGAAATAAATACATTTTAGTATGGTGCTATAATGTTAGGAAGGTCAAAGGATTAACTGTGTCTTGTCATCTAAATAGTAGAAGAAATCAAGACCATTATAATCACGGAGATGCCTAGCTGGCTTTTATCTCCAGGTTCACCAGGGCTGAGGATTTACAGTGCTCTGTGAGTGGCAGAGCTATACGGCAATTTAATGAAAATGCTCTCCCCAGATTTTGAGTACACATGCATACTCCCTGGTATGCATTTCTGACTATTTCTGACTGCTATTTTAACCTCAATGTATTATCACTAGACATGTTTGGGACAAGCTTTAATCTCTGAAGAAGCAAGACCAAAACTCTGATTAATATCATCAGGCATCAATCTACTTCAATGAACTTAAAAAAGAGGATTTTCATATTTTGTAGGCAAGTCAGGAATAGTGATATTTTCCCTTTCTCTGTTCTGTTTTTTTTTATATTAAAAGATATAAAAATGACAAAATAACATTTTTATTTTGATTTTATAGACCTGAGAAGAAAAAGAGCATTTCCCTTCATCACAATTAAGTGATCCCCTTTAACAGCCCATTCTTCACATCAATATGTCTTCCCTGGCCTTTGCACATCAGATGGATCACTGCTGAGGCTGGTGAGCTTTTGATAGTTAGCAACTTGTTCCTCCTGGCCACTAATCAAAAAAAGACCTACTTTCGTATGTCAGTTCCAGGGCCATGACTTCCCATGTACATGGGAAGATTCTGGGGAAGAGTTGCCAGGAACAAGACTCATTCAGGAGAAAGAAAAATCCATTACTGTCCATTTGACTGTTGTTTGATAGGAATTTTCTTTTCATGCATTAAAATATCCCTCAGTGAGATCCTCAGGTTATTCAAAATCCTCCTGACTCTGTCTGACCAGTTTTGCAGTTTTATGGGTGATTTATACTTGGTGTAGAGCTTTACTAGCTTGCATGGAAAAGAAAGGAAGACAGTTACATGAGGAGGGATGAGGAATCTTTTTTTAATAGTGAATATAATACAAGAACAATGGGATCCCCCAATGCACAAAATGGAGCCAAAGGGGCCATGGACCATGGCGTCAAGAACAGATGCCAAAATGGAAATCTCCTTTTCCAATGGTAGCTAAAGCTTCCTGGCAAACAGCTACAAGTGGATTCAGTTTGGAACTAGACAACAGGTGTTGTCCAGTTATCACTCTTTTGCTTTTTGGGGTTTTTTCTTTGTTTTGTTTTTTTTTTAATGCAGTGATGTGTAAATCAAGTCAAATTTAAGCAAATACCACATGCACTTTCACATCATGGCAGCACCAGAAGATTCTTTTCCAATGTAAGCAGAGAAAACCAAACATTCATTGCCAGAGACAGCTGCATATAGTCATCACAAACTACATTTCTACCTCGAAAGTGGAGGGGTCTCAGTTCATGACTTCCAGAATCCCATGTGATGGTTGATTCCAAGGTTTGAGGTACAAGAGAAAACCATTTTGAAATTACAATATTGTCAAAATGCAATCGAGCTCTAGAGACACCTATTCCTGAACATCCTTGGGAAGACTGCTGCAAATTTTTTTAAATACTCTTTCTCTGCATTTATTTGTTCTTTTTTAAAGGAAAAGGGTATTATAACAGCTTAAATATTATCATGGTAATTATTTAAATGTCTTCCAAATAATCCTAAACCAAAAGACCAAACCTTACGAAAGGATAAAACTTCATGATCAGATGCTGGAAGCTAAAGGACATTTTAGCTTCCAGATGCCCACTTATTTAAAAGCTTCCATTTATTTCTGACTTAAAGAGTAAGCATCAGTCTGTGTGTGAGTGTTTGACTGAAACACAGAGAAATGGTATCTGGATTTCTCCTGTTGCAGTAACTACTGGAGGTGAGACAAAATAACGTCTCTGATTATCCCTTTAAGCATTTGACTGTCAACACAGCAAACTGAAAAAGAAAAACACTAATGAAAAAAAAGAAAAGGAAAGGGAAACACTGTTGCGTGTGAACTCTGCACACTTTAAACTCTCCACTTTATGGAGTTTAAAGCCCAATATTCAGCTTATTTAAACCAGCATTACTATGTTAAAGTCAAAGCAGCTCTGCCAATTTACTGTAGCTAAGGATGTGGTGATTAGCTATTTCCGTTGCCTGGAAAAGCACAGGAAAAAAACCCTGATTTTTTTCAGAAATCCTTGAACAAAACTGAGCAATATTTTACTGTACCTTATGTATGTGATTCTTAGAAATGTGAAGAAAAGAACCCTTGAGAACGTAAACCCAGAAAATTTGTTTTTGAATGTTATCTGATGGTGTTTTTCATTAGTAAACAAAGTTTAGTTCAATATCAGATTATCCATTTTATATGAAGCTGAATTCAAATTTCTGCTTTTCTCATTAAAAAAGGGATGTTCCCCTTAGATTAAAAGGAAGGTGGACTATATCAAAACCTCTTCCAATCCAGTTTCAATTCTTCCCCTATGGTGTCCCAATTCTCAGTTCAGATTTATTTCTATATTTATTTTAGAAGTCATGCTTCCAGGATCTCATGATGTCTTTAGCACATGGATAGAGTATGGTGTTTGGTGCCAGGAATGCAGTGCAGGAAAAAAAAATTAGAAGAACACAAAAACCAGAGAAAACAAGCAAACAAATGAACCAAAACACTGCGCTTCAAAAATGAGCAACCACAGTGGGGTTCCACTGCAATTTGATTATGTAATAACCTCTTTTCTTCCCCCAGAAGGTAACGCAGAGTTGTGAGTTCAAATGTAATACAGACGATCTTGTTTGTTAGAGTGGAAACAAAGTGACAAGCCACTTGTAATGCCAGGCCTGTTTCTGATACTTTGAGAGAAACACGGACATTGTGTGTTGAGTGTCGATTTAAGTTAGTTTTATTCAGTTCTAGGAATAGAAAGGCTTTGCCTCACTCTCAGTGTGCACACAACAAAGGTTAAACCCTTCCCATACACTTGAGTTTACTTTAGCTGTAAATTATATACTGTCACAGAGGAGCCTGGGATGTCTTCTGTAAGTGAAGAACTGACAGATTGGTTTGTAGAGAAGAAATGGCTCTTCTTCAATCTTTTCATTACTATTTCTCATGGATCAAATTCTTCCACCTTCTTCCACTGCATGGTGCCTTACTCTCAAGAGCGAGCCTACTGAATGGTATGGTATTATGAAATTTAAGGAAGATCTGTCAACTCTCACCATGTTTTAATCATGGGGGTAGGACTTAGTGAAAAGTTTGGTACAGATTTCAACCTGTGTTTTCTCCATAATGAAGGTAGTTTGGATAGCAACTAGAGTCAGACATAGGGATCAGTACCTACCTACAGAACCAGACTGAGACATCTGGCAAGTTTTGGTATTTGACATTCAGTATATGGTTTTCTGTGGACCAGTGTTTAATGAAGAGTACCCTGGACCATTCTGAATAAAATTACAGAAGGCTATTCAGTGACAGTTGGTCTCTCAACTGGTCTTGGAATAGGTTTTTTTGATAACTGAAGAACTGTGCCAATTTCAGCTTCTTTTTGCTGACATGTTGGGATTGTCATGACTATGCAACATAATACAAAAACATATTAGTAATTTGTAGTACCAGCGAATAGAAGTAAATTTTGTAATGGTTACTTTACTCTTGATCTAAGACAGAGATGAACAAAGTGTTCAGAATGGATAATTCTGTTCAAAATCAATCAGATCAACCACCAGTTTGTAAATAAATTACTTTCTATTAAAATACAAAGCAGTTTTCTGTGAGTGGAGAGTCTAGTATACAAGTTTTAAAGGTTCTGCTTCTTTTCACTAACATCATGTCTTTCTGGGGACAAATGTTTATGCAATTACTGTAATTATGATAAGGACTCCATTTTCCATGTGAAGTACAGAAAATGAGTAGTCACACAGGACTGTATAATTACATTTATTCCCAACCCCCCCCAAGAAAATCTTTCACTCAGACAGCATGAGATTGTTTATTTGATACATCAGTGTTAAAATCATACAAACACACGTGGAAGAAAATTAGGATTTAAATTATGTCTTCTCTTTGAGTCCCATTAGGGAAACTGAAGGGAGCAAAGAGAGGACAAAGTAATGTGAACTCAGTGTGAAGGAATGTAGCTAATGTTCCTTATCTGACCTCATGCTGAGCCACAGCACCAGTGCGAAGCAGTTCTTCTATAGCATCATCCTCATACCCCAGCACGCTCTTCAGTATCTCCACTGTGTGTTGTCCAACAAGTGGAGGTGGTTTTGGATGTGACACAGCAAATTCACTGTATCTGACACCTGGTCCTGTAAAAGAAAAAGCAAACAGAAGGGAAATTATTTTCCAGAGTTACTACCCATATTTATATTGAAGTGTCCATGTTAGTCTAAAGGAAAGTCATTTTCACACCAGTTTTAATCGCAGTCCTTATCCTAGAAATGTTATATTCTGAAATTACAGACTAAAAAATATTCCATTTTGCAATAATATACCAATAAGCCAGTTTTAAATACTTCACTCAAATGCAGAATTGCTGGATATTCTCCCAAATTTGTCTTCCCATTTTTCCCAGTGATATGTATATCAGGATGCTTTGAGTCATATTATGTCACAGGTCTGCCACTCTCTGCTACCTGAACAGCAATGCCCAGCCCACTCAGGTTGTGGTGCAGAAATCCCCACATTTCTACAACAGGAGGCAGCACAAGCATAAGGACACAATGCAAGGTCGTGTTAACACTTTTACTGATGTCAGAGCAGTGCATGGACGATGGGAAGCACCGTCTCCAGTAGGCAGCAGCTCAAGTACCTCTGCAGTGTGCTCCGTTATCCTGCAGTGACATAGAGCTGACAGCATGCACAATATATTCCCCAGCTTGGTTTACATTTTTAATTAAAAATACAGGTAGCAGTAGCTATAAGAAAATCAACAATTATTTATTTGCTCCCATGGGAATAATTTCAATGGTGAAAATCCGGAAGCTGGCAATGATATGAAGACTTCTCTGTCTTCTTCTGTTGCAGGTAGTCAGATCTCATGTTTTAGTGATGCTCTGTAGTGAAATGAATGGATTTCAGTGTAGTTCCCTGCATGAAAGTATCTACACCCTTACTACCAGACTCAGAAAGGAGAATGAGCCACAAATTGACTCTGGGATCAGAAGTAAGGTATGCACTCAGCACATGCATGGAAAGATTACCTGCTTCATGAAGAGAGAACAATAGTTTCCTTAACTGTTAATTGAAAACTCTTCTTTAATACAAAACTGAAAAGCCTTTAATGCAACTGGCAAAAGGATTCCTCTATCCATAGTAATGGCTTTTATTACATCATTAAACAGAATTTACAGAAAAGGTTATATTTCATTATATCTTTGTCTACAAAATGACAGCTTTACTTCAAAATGCAAAGAAATACAAAGAACGTATCAACAGTGTTTGTTTTATTTCTGAAGAAATAGAATATTTACCAGCAAGGGAATTGAACCACAGCATGAATTGGTAAATTTACTACGTGAAGCTACTACTTATTTGAGGAGAGATGCTGACAAAGGTCAGTCAGGATGCCAAAACATGCAATTTTTCCTTTTTTTGCCAGTCTTCATGAACTGTAATCAAATGTTTAATACGGTAAAGTATCCACCTCCAAGAAGGACAAAATAAGATAAAAGGTGCCTAAAAAAACATTTTTTTTTCAAGCTGATTTGGTATATTTCTGACAAGTATACTCCTAGAAGAAGTAATAGTTGGACTTGATGATCTTAAAGGTCTTTTCCAACCCAGATGATTCTAGGATTCTATGTATGGTTTCTGAGTTTAAAAAGGAAAGGAGTTAGAATTGGGGAACTGCAGACCAAATCATTTAAGTTCCATTCAATATTGGAAAAAATAATCACAATGAAAATACTCAGGAGATGAGTAACATGCATGTACCTCTTAAGAACAAAAAGTGTATGTGATCTCTTGTCTTTCTAGCAGGAAATGGACTGGAGGTGAGATACATCCCATCTAAATTTAGATATCAAAAATCTAGATAGAGAACTTTAGGTCCTTAGACACTCTCCGGAGACACTGAAGATGGAAGTACACACTTACAGTGTCTTCTAAGACACTGGTAAATGAGTAAACCTGGTCAGATGAATTGTGATCACCTGTGTTTCTTCATAAAGGAAAGGGTAGACAAGTTCCTTAAATGGGGAGCTTTACCACCCAGACATCAAGTCAGGTGAGATGACCCTCTGTCATGGTTTAACTCCAGCCAGCAGCCAAGCCTCACACAGCCACTTGCTCACTCCCCCACCAGTGGGATCAGAGGGACAATCAGAACAGGTAAGGGTAGAAAGCTCTCAGGTTGAGATAAAGACAGTTTAATAGGGAAAGCAAAAGCTTTGCACACAAACAACAGGAATTCACTACTTCCTATGGGCAGGCAGCCACCTCCACTGGAGCAGGGCCACATAACAGTGACTTGGGAAGACAAATGCCAACACTCCAGAAGTTCCCCCCCTTCCTCCTTCTTTACTCCACGTTATATACTGAGCTTGATGTCATACAATTGGGAATGCCCCTTAGGTCAGTTGGGGTCACCTGTCCTGGTTGTGTCTCCTCTCAGTTTCCCATGTGCCCCCAGTCTTACCAGTGTGGCAATATGAGAAGCGGGGAAGGCTTTCTGAAAGCCCTGCTCAACAATAAAAATATCTCTATAATATCAACCCTGTGTTCGGCACAAATCTGAAACACAGCCCCATACCACCCACTGTGAAGAAAATTGCCTCTAGCCCAGACGAGGCCAGCACACCCTTCAACCAGTAGGATGCCAAATCAAAATTTGACTTTCAAAAAGAAAATTCTCTGTTATTTTCCATAAACTGAGTAAAGAAACAAGGTCTAGATAAACCCAAAGCCAGGTGCAATACTGAGAGGGAAATCATATTCAGAGAATTGCTTCTTGGGATCTTCTAAAACAGAACATTTCAAGTGAGCTCCAGAGGAATCTGTTCAGCATGAAGCACTTATCAGTTTATTTTTACCTGGATGGCTGATGGAACTCAGATCTTACCTGCTCAGCTTTCTGAGGACTTCAAAAGCTAAAACTTCCTGTGAAGCACATTTTACAATGACCTGGCTACATTGGAGAAAAGGTTTCATAAAAGAGGGTGAAATTCAATACTGTCAAGGGGAAGGAACTACATTTCTTTACATAAATACAGGCAGGGGACAAACAGGAAAGTCGGAATAGTTAGGGGTTATTCTAGATCACGAAGTGAAGATGAGTCAACAACACCATGCTGTTGCGAAAAAGGCAAGCATCATACAGGGATGTACAAACAAGAGAGATGCCTGCAGGACACATGAAATAATCTTTTTGCTCTAGTTAGAGCTGGCAAGTCACAGCTGGAACAGTGTCTGGTGTGGGGCCCCCACTGCACAGCCATCTGGAACACCTAAGAGCTTCCACAAGACAGCAACTGAAATTTTCACAGGAAACCTGACAGATTGAACCAAGAGGGATCATGGACCTAAAGAGAAAGGCTAGAGAAAAACAACTTCAAAACTGTTTTCAAAAAATGTAAAAAATAACCACCACCACCACTAAAATAAACCCTAAGCCCCCAAAGTCCATGTAAACTTCCTGGAGAGAGGAAAGAAATCCTTTTTCATGTCCATGATGAGAAATACTTGACATAAATCGCAACAAAGGAAACTGTAGGAAACAAATAATAAACTTTTTTATTGGTAGGGGTAGCAAAATGCTGAAACAAGCCCTGGGAGGAGGCTGTGGAGTTTGTATCAATCCAGTCTTTAGGAAGGAGACTTATTCCAGGATAGTTGATCCCACAGCTGATCACTGGGGCTTTCTGACAGACTCTTTCACCCTCTATAATATGAAAGCTAAGAAACAGCTCACATCAGGGATAAGTTTTCTATTAACTTATCCCTCTAATTCTGCTCACTTCAAACACACTGAGTTCAATTTTCAGAGGAAACCTCAAATGAGAGATCAGTACATATTAAAGGGAAAGCCGACATCACTAGGCAATATTTGTATTAATTCCTTTTCTTAGGAGTGAGTAGGAGCCCTAGGAGGGCAGAACTGGCACTAGTGCAAGCCACAGGAATGATCTCTGTGCCAACTGAAATGCTTGTGACAATAATTTCAAAGTAAAAATGCCCTTTAGAGATTTATTAGTCTAGAAATTCAACATAGCCACAAAACTATTATGCAATTTCTATTTTAAAAACAGATACAAAGCAATCTTATTTCAGGTGTGTGTATCTGAGAACTCTTTACACTGAGAAATAGCAAACCTTCAAAGAAACTGGTTTAGTAGCTACAGACTTCATTTGCTTGCGCAAATTTTTGCTAGCATAAAAATTTTGGATCTCAAACCCTGGGAATTTTTGCAGTGATATTGAAAGACGCAGAATAAAATCTCTAAAGAGAGAAAACCAAAATTGACATTGTGTGCAACAGACAGAATGCTTCACGCTTCCCAAAGAAAATTAATCTTACAAACTAGAGCGTGCTAGAAAATTGCACAGCAATTATAAAACCAGTGTCTTCCTTGAGCTTTTATTGTTTGATGCATAATTCATCACGCTACTTTTCACTTTGATAGAGTTATAAAGTTATCTACATTCATTCAAAGGAGCTACTTGCTAATGATCCATCATTAACGATTCTCTGTTCTTTCCTTGTGTAACTTTTACTTGGCTTCTGTGTCAATTAGGAGGGTGCAAAGCTTGCCAGTCAGGCTTCAGCAATCCCACGCTCCTACTGAACAACGCTCCAGGAAAGCAACCAGCAGAATGCTATGCAAATGCTAATTAAACACAACTGCCTTATGAGGAAACCATCCCTAGAGGCAGAGAGAGGTGAACTGCTTTAATTAAGGTCAAAAGCATTTGCATGTGGGTGAGTTACAGGGAGCCTTGCAGATGAAAACAGGCCTTTGCTGGGGTAGAAGCAGAGTGACTGGTGAGAGGCTGTAAGGTGGTGGTCACCTGTGCATCCTGGCTGTCAGCAGGACACTATACTCCATTCAGGCATGAAGTTAAGGGGGCACATACTGTCACCTGAAAAAAGCAATGAAAGAATGAGTGGTAGCTGTAATTTACCTTTGTCCTGTTAAATTAAAAGGAGTCTCTTTGTCTTTTTGCTATGATTATCACTGACAGTAAAACAAAGAGATCTTTCACCACATTTAAATTCTAGGCTAATCTTTTATTATTATCATCATCATTTTGATTTTGACACATTGCTAAAATACATGTTGTGCACACCACGTAACCTACAAGAGTTAATAAAATACAATAAGTTAATACGATATTGTTACAAGTGTAACAAGAAATCAAAATTTTTAGCAGTTACAACCACAATGACAATTGTACCAAGACATCTTGAATACTTGAACTGAGCATCATCATAATAAATTCTTTTTCTTTGGGGCCTATCTACTATGGCACTGCTAAGCACCATCCCGAGCTATTAGTTTAAGACATACCAAACACATTAAAGCAAAAGAGAGAAATGAGATAAAACCACTGAAACAGGTCCAGAGGAAGGATCCTTCAAGAATGAGATGCCTTTGAACATTCACTCTAAACAGGTGAAACACACAGCAGTCTTTGGAACGTGATTCTGGGCACTGCTGAGATTTGTGGCTGCAGAAGCAAAGTCAGTTTCACTCTACAAGTAGCAGAAATTAAAGTTGAATTTGAACCATATTAAATGTGCAAAACATAGTATATAAAAGTGGATAAAGGTAATCTTTGCTTTCTCCTGACAAATAGCAGTCCTGCAGCATTGTGCAGCAGTCACCGGATAACACATTTTCTACAGCACAGGTTAGAGCATATTGAAGCAATCTAACTCTCAAACTATGTAGATGGAATCAGGCCTGGGGACAGCCAAGCTCAGGAGAAAAGTCATGATTATTTGTTATTATTCAAGTGGGACAAGAGAAAGAGGGGGAAAATTTGAGCTAATGGATGTGTATACATTCTGCTTGAAACATATAATCTACCTTTGCAAAAAAAGAGCAATGAGAAACCCAGCACCACTTGTTGGTAAGTGCTACCCTAGCTTACAGTGTATTTTATACAGATGTAGGAATCACATGAAAACAAACTGTATTTGGTTTGCATTGCAAGGTTTTGGCTACAGGGGACAAAAATTTCTGGCAGCTGCCAGAAATTTTCCCTATGTCCGATGAAGCCAGTGCCAGCCAGCTCCAAGACAGCCTCGCTACTGAACAAGGCCAAGCCAATCAGGGGCAGTGGTAGTGACTCTGGGGCTACATATTTAAGAAGGGGGGAAAACCTGCAGAACAGTAACCAGAAGATAGAAGTGATAATTTGTGAGAGAAATAGCTCTGCAGATGCCAAGGTCACTGAGGAAGGAGGGGAAGGAGGTGCTCCAGGTGTCAGAGCAGAGATTCCCCTGCAGGCCGTAGTGAAGACCATGGTGAGGCAGCTGTGCCCCTGCAGCCCATGGGAGTCCATCGTGGAGCAGACACCAACCTGCAGCCTCTGGAGGACCTGAAGCCAGAGCAAGTGGATGCCTGAAGGAGGCTGTGACCCCATTGGAAACCCATAGCAATGGGGAACAAAGACACACGGCCCTCCTTGCTTGCTCCGAAGAAGATCGTTTATTGTAACAAACTGAGCCTTTTTATGCTCTAAACTTCACCAAAACAAGCACGCATTGGCCGCCTGCCACTGCGGTGTCGCTGTTCACGCGTCCTTTGACCCCATCAGGTCTCTGATCATGCGGTGTCCTCGCGTCTCCCCAACCAGTCACTGCCTCACGCACGAGGCGAGCACACGCCAGCCATGCAACCCGATCTCTGGTCATATGACCTGTTTTTTACCTCGCTGTTAGCCGAACCTTTCTCAGAGTGCTTTCTGTTGAGCAAGAGTGAACAGAACTGAACAGGATTTCTTATCTCCTACAGAAACCCACTTTGGAGCAGGCTCCCGGTGGAACCTGTGGACCGGTGGAGAGAGGAGCCCACGCTGGGGCAGGTTTGCAGGCAGGAGCTGTGACCCTGCAGACATCCACACTGTAGCAGACTGTTTGAAGGACTGTAAATCATGGAAGGGACCCACTCTGGAGCAGTTAATGAAGAACTACAGCCTCTGGGAAGGACTCATGTTGAAGAAGTTCATAGAGGACTGTATCCCATGAGAAGAACCCCACAATGAAGCAGGGAAGAGTGTGAGGAGTCCTCCCCCTAAGGAGGAAGGAGCAGCAGAAATTTGTGATGAACTGTTTACGATCCCCCATTCCCCACCCCCTGCACCACTGTGGGAGAGAAGGTTGAGAGTCGGGAGTAAAGTTAAGGCCAGGAAGAAGGGAAGGGTAGGGAGAAGGTGTTCTTAAGATACAGTTTTATTTCTCATTATCCTACTGTGACTTGATTGGAAATAAAATAGATTAATTATTCCCCAAGTTGAGTTTGTTTTGCTCATGACACTGATTTTTCTGTGTCCTCATCTCAACCCCTTCCCCTGACCAGCAGAGGAGGTGAGTGCTAGAGCAGCTTTGGTGGGCAGCTGGTGTGCATCATGGGTCAACCCACCACACAAACCAAACATGTATGCCTCTTTCAATAACATGGTGTTGCTCCAGAACAGTTTTGCAATTCCAATGAAATATCATCAACAGTTAAGAATGATGGCCCAGAGCCAATACATTTGCACGCAGATCCCTTATATGCTACAGGTCAAGTGTTTGGAGCATGCAATCAGCTGGTTATGAAACTGGCCCGAAGGAGATCAGCAGGAAAGAAGCAGTGACTTTTAAGGCAATGAAAAGGAAAGCGAGATAACGTAAGTCCATGAGAGGGGCTTCATGGCTACTACGAAGAATATATGGGTGTTAGAAATGATGTGTGCAGGGATATGATATGAGGAGTAGACCAGGGAAACTGCATTTTGAGTGTATGGTTTCTTCCCATTGGTCCCAGCCAAGACTTCTGTCAATCTGTTATTCCCAGCTGAGAAGATGGTGCGCCCAAGCACACAGCACAGCTTGGCTACACCACTATACACCAGGCTTCTTCCCCTTGATGAAACTCAAAGCAGAAAAGTACACAAGACAAAAAAGCTCATTTAAAAGTACTTGCTATTATAAGTAGTGCACACAGGCTTTAAAGTATCTCCAGAATTAATGACCTGCTCCATTTTAACTGTGAAATTCCCATATTTTTATTTTTCTTACCATAGATCTGAAAGTTTAGGAGCTTGGGAGACTTTTTGGGAATCTATTTAATAGCTGGGAAAATATTGTTTTTGCATTACATTAGATCAGGTGATCTACCTTTTAAGAACAACTCATAATAGATTGGGAAAAAAGTGATTAAGGAAATTATATTCAAAATCTTGCTCCTCCTTCCTTACTGCTGCTTCCACTTCCTCCCCCACTTAGAGCACAGTCACACAAAGTGTTCACTTGGCACCCAGCACAGCTGAGAGCATGGAAAACTTTGGCAGGATTAGTAGGAATCAGTAACTGAGAGTGGAGAGGGTGAACAAAATCTTACAAATGGTAAAAAAAAGTAAACCTTGTTCTAGGTGCCATACAAACACACATAAACAATCGGTAAATACGAAACAGTAAAATTGATAGGGCAGTAAATAGTGTCAATACTAGAAATATCTACAAGACACCTTTTTTCATTTGGACAATTCTGACTTCTGTCGGAGAGTTATGAGGACAGTCCAACTTCACAAAAGTCAAGAATTTAAAAACAGAAGCGTTGTGAGAAGAATGACTTGACAGGCAGAGTGTAAACATATATTATCTGTGATAGGCATGATGGGTGTTTAAAAATGAGACCACTTTTAAACCAACACTTAGGCATTCAAAGCATCCCTTATACAATTCTGAAAACCCTTTGCCAAGTACATTTATAAAAGTACCTTCTCACCTGAAGCTGCATGTAAAGAAATGCATTAAAAAACATTTTATGTATTTCCTATCAACCAACATCCTGGATATAATCAGTGTAAATACCAATCAAAATTTATATAACTCTTTACATTTTCAAAGAGTCACAATACTAACTGTACCTAATTAATATTGCATGACTGCTGGAGTAAAGGAAATAATTTACCAGTCACTCTGGTTGCATATTTGAGACTAATCCCACATAATTGTGCTATCCGAGTAACACAATTTTGTGAGAGGACTCTTGGCACCAAAAAGCTTTAAAAAAAGTTGCAGTACGGTGGTGTCTACTTCTTCCCACGTGTATCGCCTCACAATGCTGAAAATTTGGCCTAACTTTTTTGTATAGACTCACATGGTCCCACTCCTTCCTGAAACCCCCAAAGACCTTAAGAGAAGATTCAAAGAAAGACAGGAAGGAAGATGACTAGTAAGAATACCCAGAGGTAGCAATTTTAAAGAACCATAAATTCCCTAGGTAATAATCTATAGCTCCATTTCCTAAGGAAACAAGTTTATGTGTCTGTGCTGTCTTTCTAATCATCTGTTTGTCTGCCTTCCCCCCGCCACACACAGTAACTTCTGAATCTGTCAATCTTGACAAAAGTGTAGAAATCCCAAGGAAAATAAAGTTCTTAACAGTGTTGTGAAAAATGGCAACTGCTGAAGGACAGGTGCCCAAATTACTGCCCTGATGACATTCAAAAAAACCCCCAAAGAATGCAGCTCTGTCAGATGCATCCAGCACATACTGTGCTCCTCTGGGGACACAAGGCTTAAAGGACATGAGGATACTTCAGGTCATCATAAGGATTACACATAGAGTTTATCAAGGATATAAGTCTGAAGGAAAATAACATTTAGTTACAGGACTTCTTCTAAGCATCTTTCCTACAGTTCTCTGTGTGTCTTCTAGAAGGTGTGTTCTAGAGGTTTTTTATTAGTCTTGCAGGAAGGAGCTGAAGAATTTACATGGCAAAGACGAGTTGCTGGGAGAATCTCTGCAAAACTCTAAAAGGAAAATCCTGCAGGCACAAGCCTAAACTACTGAAAATCCAAGCTAAATAAATAATTTGTCTCAAGTCATAAACTAATCTGCAGAGGGCTGTGAACTCCTGGCACAAGAGCCCTCTGTGCTCATTTGGAGGAAAGACGTCTGAGGGCAAAAGGAGTCAGAGATAAGCAATTTACTGCGAGGTTATGGTGACAAAGTGAACAACCCCCAGCATGCCTTGCTCCCTTATGGTAATACCTTGTACCCAGTTGGCTAAATGGTTTCTACCCCACCCCCTGCCTTTCCCATAAAAAGGCCCTGAGGCTGTCACAGAACTGTCACTGTCCATCCCCTCACAGGGGCTGCTAGACAATAAAAGCTACCTCTATGGAACTGCCATACAGAGCTCCTGTCTCTCTGTCCCCGAGTTTGCCTTGGGTGATCTCACAAAGAGCTGAATCATGAGAGCTGAAATCACATGTAGCTGAGCAATTGCTACACCTTGCTGGGATCACTCGCTGTCCAGAGAGGCTTGCCCTGCCCCTAGAAGAGCTGTTCTCTGCAGGACACTCTCTCTAGGGAGGTCGTGGCAAACTGGTGCTTCACCAGCATCAAACCCTCTGAGACACACTAATCAATACAAAACTCAATACATAGTCCCACCACAGGATGCTGATTAACCACAGGTTGTGTACCTAATGCAGAAATTACAGAGTGAGGCTGAACTTGTACTACACAGAAGGTCAGATCATAATATGATCACAACGGTCATTTCTGAGCAAAAAACATACGAATTTCTGAAATGCCCATAACACACAACACACAACAGGGCTGATGTTAAGATGGCCTATCTGAACCTCATGTGATACTTAGAAGGTCAAGCCACATATTGTTTCGTGTTGCATCTTTACTGTAAGCCCAAAGGCTTTAACTACTGTATCTTATGGAGAGTAATTAGTGAGAAGTATGCTTACAGCATAGAACAAGAAAAATCAAAATGCTACCTGAAATGAGCTTCTTGTAAGGACAGAGCATTGCCTAGTTGCAACACATTCACATGATCTGGAAGGTGACTCATGCCCCCAGCCGAACAGGAAGGCAAGCAGCTCCTGGAGGCTCTCCTACTGAGCCTGGTAAAAACTATTTCCAAGTCCCATGCCTTGTGGTTAGTGTGAGCCTGCATGTTGGAATAAGACATGCCAGCCAACCCAGAAAGTGTCTGTATCTCTTCAGTATACCAATTTGTCCTTTCCTGTGTCCTGTCTCCAGCTATAAGTTAGATTCTTTGGCTCTTCAGAGACCCAAAAAGTAATCCTGTTGGCCAGCTGTGCATCATCAGAGTGGGACAGATGAGCTCTTCCTTGCAGATGAGCTTTTCCTTAGGCAACCAGCTGAAGCCCAGATACATGGAGGTGATAATTCATGGATGCAAGACAATGCACACTGAAGGACATGCACAGCCTAATCCAAAGTCTGAGTATAATTAGTCTTGCTTACTCAAGGGGCACTTTTTCAGGATAGGAGGCTTTAAGCTTTCTCCAAACAACTGGTGAAAATAACAAAAAATTAAAAACATTTGGGCCTTCATTAACACAAATTCAAAAGAATACTCAAAAAGCTCTCCTAAGCAACTTTTGAAAATGCATTTATTGCTCCCCAACGCCCTGACAAGGTTCACAAGCCTGATCTTACAGCTCCTAGGGAACATTTCTCTGTGGCCTGTCCTTTAAGTATTTCTCTAGTTATTTCTATATTCTTCTGTAAGCCTGGACATCAGAACACAACACAGATTATTGTGCAGAAGATAAATCGTTTTCCTATGTCCCCTTTTTATGCCTCTAAAGAGCAGACCAGCTCTTTTCAGTACACCTTGTAATGGGAATTTCTTTCTAAGATGATTATTTTTGATGGCTCCAATCATGCTTCTTTAAGTCTCTTTTCAAAACCAGAGGTGTTTGTTCCACAAGTCTATTCTGGCATTCCTGTCTGATAGCATTAAACCCCACTGTAACAGCTCCTTTAACAGCAGTGGTTGGTAGCTAGAATAGAAAGTGAACTGGGTGGCAAACGGTTTGTGGCAGGAGCAGTCTACCAAATTGCTTTGTTTAAATTCCCTAACCTCACCACAACCCACTTGTATATTAGTACAGACTACTTATTCATTAATATAGGATGATTAATGTCTTATGACATCCATCTTAGCCTGTCAAGAGAAAGAAACTGAGAAATGAAAGCCTTCTTCAGTCCAACTGTAACAAAACTACTTTCAGGCACTTCTCAAGATTTCTACATTGATTAATTTTTCCTCAACAATCTCTTGTTTGAGCCAAAGGATTAACTCTCGGGAGGAGTATATTATTTTAAAAAAGCAAAAATTAGACATTTAGTTAGATGTCAAATCATGTGTCTGTCATGTGCTGTATGGATATTGCCATGCTCCTTTATTCTGTATGTCTTCAGATTGTTCCTCTGTGGCCACCATACACAGGCATATAAACCTCCACATTTGGAAAATTCAACAGTAGGTTGATACTTTCTTGCCTGGTTGGTGACCCACACAGAATGAGTATCTTCAGAACGAGCATTAAAACAATGGGAAAAGCCATCAGCTGCAGCACAGCCAAGGAAATTCTGTTGGTTGAAATTCTTCAGCACAGACAAGAGCCAGGTAACTCTGCGTTTGAGCACCATGGAAATATTTGGAACTCGATTTTCAAGCAAGGCATCTGTGATTAAGTAGGGCTGAGCACTATACACAGCCTGATCATTCTTCCAAAAGCTCTCCCACTCCACCCTCCATTTACTTCTGCTGTCCCCTGTGTAGCAGAGTGAGGCCAGTTCTAGTGCACAGGGACTTTCCCTGGCAAAGGAAGATGTGAAGGGATTTGATACTTTGTTTTGGATTACTTGAAGAACTGCAAATTACATTTTTAGCTCTTTTTGGGGAAGGTGCCCAGACTCCTTGAGGCATAGGCTATTAAAAATGCTGGCTGAGTTTTGAAAAGCTCTGTGCAATCTGGGATGACTCTTTGAGTGTCATACTCGAGACATCTTTAAAGGGGCCCAGTTTCCAGTAAAAGCTGAGGACGTTTGAAAATCTTTCCCTTTCAGGATGCCTCAATTTCACTGTGCAGAAACATCTGGTATTCAAAGTAGACAAGAAGAGAGAGTATCCTTCATTGAGCAGAGGAAAGTAAAATTCTAGACATATAACTCCTTTCAGCCGTTTCTTTTTTTTCCCAATTTCATATTTAAAAGAAATCATCAGGTTAATCTTAAATTCTTTAAAGGGAAGCAGTGTGCTTAAATTGGAGTCTGTAAGTGGGGCTAGAGAGAGAGCACACTGCAGATTAGGCTGGGTTTTTCCATTGATTTGTAATTTGTAAGTGACAATTTGATCAATTCTGTCTCAGTGATGAGGGCTTGGAACAGTTTTTCTTGCTTTCCACTGTCTGCTGCCAATCCCTGATATGTGATATTCAACTCATCTTCTTTCAAATATCAAAGCAGTATGGGCAGGAGAAACAACCATGTCAAACCAAACAGCCTTCAGTATGGTTTTTGGTTCTGCAGGCATGCCAGTGGGAGCGTGTGAATGTCACTAAAGTATAGGCTGGTTCTCTATCAAAGTTCTTGTGGTTTCTAACATTTGCCAGCCTTTACTCCATCAGAAGGATTTCAGTTTCCTGTTCTACCCTACAGTGGGGAAAAGAGTCAGGAATCATCTCTCACCCCTGCAAAGACTAGAGTAGGATTAACAACCAGAAATTTAAGTCAGACACACCCATGAAGAGGAATGAGGCACAAGGTTAGGAAGCCATCCAAAGAATGGTTGCCTACCCCCTTACAAAACTAAATTGAACTGAAGTCTCTTTTTGCTCAAGAAGACAACTGAAAAGCTGGGGAAAAAAAATTAAAATCAAATTGAAACCAGTCATGCCTAACCAATACCCCACCTTAAATGTGCGCAGATCAGTTTCATAAAATATTTGCCCATTGTCTCTTTTCCTTCTCTTACTACTTTGACTATTTCCTTCAGTTGCTCTTTAAACTGCAAAGCAAAATATTTTTACTGACAAGGTTTGTAATTTTGAAGCCCAAATCTTAAGCAGCAGGTGCTTAGTTTTAATGGAATTTTTCCGTCCCCAAATGTCTGGGATCATCAGTTGCACCTCCCTCCTACACAGCCTCTCACTTTTTATCCTTTGCCATTTGTTTTTGTGGATTTTCATTTAATGTATTTCTTCTGCTTTCAGCAATCTGCTTTTTCACTGCAAACCCTTCAACCACTCTTCTTTATTTTACCTCATACTATTGGCAAGTGCTGTCTCCTAAAAATCCATATAAAATATGAAGGGCCTTGCTGCCCCTGGTCTTGCTATCTCTGACTGCATTTTCAGCAATGCTGTGTCTCCTTTACACTGCATTGGCAATTTGAAAGGGCCTTAGATTGGTTGTAAATATTTGCACAGGAACAATTACATTTTAATTGCCAGAGGTCCTACAGCTTTTCTGCACACACAGACACACAAGACCCACAGACCAAAAAAAAACCCAAAAAATCAAAAACCAAACAACCAAACCCAAAAAACCAGCAAACTAAGAAACAAAAAGACCAACAAAAAAATCATCCTGAACCGAAATAACAGTTGGGTTTACTTCATACAATTATTTTGAGCAAGTCCGTGTGTGGGCACATTTGTTCCATTATAACAGGTTTTGTTTCAATTTAATTTTAGCTTTTTGGTTGATTTTCCTTTAGTCAATTTTCTCTTATAATTTCCTTTTTTTAAGGTAATGTAAATTATTTTTTACAGGCCTAATCTCAAGGAAGATCCAAGGAAAAAGCATCCATATTCAGGTTGCAATACATAAAAGTGTGGATTAAAAGTAGCTATGTCGATGGCAGTTTGTTGAATAAATGGGATTCACATACTAACATTAGAACTAGAGATGAGAGATGCTGAAGTAAGTGAATGCCTGCTCTGCCATGGTGCTGGTAGATTGCCCCTGAACACAGAACAATTTAACAAAGTCTACAAAGTCTAATCATCAATCTAATAATCAGATTACAATTCCAGTATAACTGATTCCTTTTATCCAGAAATACCTTTCCAAAGTTTGTGTTTCAGTTAGTCTTCCAATTGTATTTCTATTTGACTATTAACAGTTTCTTTTTTTTTCATTTGCCTTTCTGTTGCTTATCAGATACACTTACGTATCGGTATATAGCTCTTGCCCAAAAAGAAATTACAGGCTGCAGAAATGACCAGAACCTTATTTGTTAATAACTTTGACATGAATTTGACTGAAAACTCTGCCTTTTAACATATGAATTTGCATTGTTCAGCAGTAAATCACAACGGCTCACAGAGCTTTCTCATTACTAAATTTTAACTGAGCTTTCCATTCTTAACAAGGCAGCCCAATTGCAGAAAGCCATAGCAGCCACTTCCTTAATCCAAAAAGCTCAGAGGCTATCTTCTGCACTAAGCATGCAAAAATGTTTAATGCTCACACAAATACCTTTCATAGATTATTCTGATTCTCAGGCTGATTTCTAAGCCAGCTGTTCTCAGACTGATTCAATGTGCAGATTTCATTTTAAACCAGAGTAATTCCCTAGTTACCTGCCATATAACTAGATCTTACAGGTGTAGGGCATGTTTGTAATGCTTGTTCATCTACTTGCAGGGAAAAAAATCATAAAATCAAATAATTTGTGTAGGTTTCTTGGATTCTAATGTTTTCTCCCCAACTTTCAGATACTATATCAACAGAAGAATGCCAGGAATTACTTCATGCTTTATACACGTACCTGTTACAGATTATATTCACTAATTTCAAAGACAGATGCTATTTTTGTTTAAAGTAATCCGTGATGGTACACTTTTAAAACATATATACTATATATGTATTACATTCCAGTGACAAGAACTGCTTGCTATGAGATACAAAGATTTAAATCTACCTTGATTATAGATCTATTACATCTTTGTTCTTTTTCATATAAGTAATGCAACTAGCTTCCTGCTCCTCCTGGAGCTTATTCTCTGTAGAGCAATTTTGATAAAGAAACAACACCAAATACAAAGGAAAATGATGAAAATATATGAAACTCATCAGAAGAAACTAATCATCATCTAACAGTAAGGTCAACCATAGTACAGACTGTTGAGCTGGGAATTCAAACAATTGGATTTTAACCAATCAACTTTGTGATCACAGGCAAATCATGTTCCATTGCCATATCTTTGTATTTCCTGTACAGTTGTGTTAGACTTGTCTATTTATATTATGAAATGTTAGGAACTCTAGTCATTGCTTACTATTTGTTTATACAGTGACTGACAGAATGGGCCCCACTTTGTATTTGAATGAAATACAAATAACAGTTTTCTGATATTCTGTCTCCCAGAGATGCTTCAGAGGAGTATGAACCACTGTCCCAAGTTATATCTGATAAATTGTGCATTACTCTGTGGTGGGAAAGATTTCTTTCTGATCCAAAATACATCTGTCTTGCCATGCTGCAAGTGATAGTTTCTGGGCAGAGAGCATACTAATTGCAGGATTAAACTCTTAGCTAACTCTTGGGTGGAAACAGTTTCCCATAACGTGGTAGAAAACACATGTTGGCCTCTGTCTGCAAACTCTTGAACATCACAGCCCTGATCTTGACTGGGATATTTAGGTACTCTATTGAACTATGTCTGTGCAATATAATGCAATTAAAATTAAATAATAACTAGCTATCAAAAAGTATTATTGAGATTTTAGTGGCTCCAGTACTGCTTAGCCTGGTTTAGTTACTCTTTGAAGGCAGAGACAATTGTGCTGAATGTAATGAATTCTGCACCTCCTTCAAATAAGTAGCACACGAACTTAGAGCTGAAAAATTAACTGTGATTTCTGCTAAGCATCTTAGGATCAGTTTAACTTTACAAAGACAGAGAGATTAGAATTTTTTAAATTTAAAGTGTATCTTTGCATATAATATTTTCCTGTAATATTTCTCATCTCTGTGGATATACACATTATATCCTATTCTCAAAGGTGAATGACTGACACTGCTGATATGACACAGACCCCATTGGCAAGCTTCTAGAAACAGCTGGCCCCCAACATCTTTTCTTCCCATGGGTATGTAGAGCAGGCAGATACCAGACTGCCAAACAAAAATGTGGAGGAAATGTTTCAGAAATTACTCTGTGTAAATCTCATCTTCTTAGGGCTCTCCAGTCAAAAGACATCTTGCTAACAAAATATTAAAAATCCCATATTGTTAAAATGTACTGAAAATGCTGGAGGCCACCACACTTTTCAAGAAAACTAAATTGTTTGATGAAGTTACTTGTTGTTTCAATCTAAATTTTATGGTTGTGGTTGCAGTGCCAACACAAGTAGTACCACTCAGTCAAGAGTTCTCTACTCTATTTTACAGTACTAAAGCAAATCCTCGTGCCAGAAAGCATTAGTAAACTTAAGAGCAAAGTTAGCTGGGTGAAGAGGGTGAATGGAGTAGGATGAGGTATGCAGTGGGTTGTGACAAGAAATGTTCTTTATGCTCAGGAGATCACCAAAACAGATTTGTGTTTGGGAAAACAAAATTCTTTTAGAGAATAGGATTAAGAAGTCTAGAGGAGAAGGTAATGACTCCCATCCTTAGTTTCTAATCCCAGCACTTTCTAATTCCTGTCTGCCCTTATCCTAAGGTGGCCTAACCAATCACCTGTTACCACAGAGAGGTCTGCCTTTCCAGCTAAGCCATTTCCATATTTCTCTGCTTGGTGCTACTCTTTGGCCTCATTTGCCAGATATAACCACATTTGGACAAACCTCCACTCTTTTCACAGACCGTAACAGCTAACATAAAAACAGAAAAACATTCATAGTAGCTCAGTACACGAGACCACTCTCTGACAATGCTTAAAAGTAGATGCTCTTGGAGACGTATGAGAATACAGGATGAAAATCCGATATTTCCCCGTGATATTTTTATAGCCTCTAGCAATTCACCATCTAGCTCCAGTATCCCACCCTCTTCTTATGCATACTGCCCTGCTCTTCCCAAATCCCTCTCCCTAGTCTCCTATTAACCAACACCTACTTAAACATCCTGAGGTTAATCAACACAAGGAACTTAATACACCATGAGATAATCTATCCCATATAGCTCAATTACTCATCAACTTTTTATGTTCGTTTTTTTCCCCAAAGCCCACAACTCCCCACGGCATTTTCACTGAAGCCTAAACCTTATTCTCACTCACTCCTTTTCCCACTCCTTCTCCAAAACCTTCTACTGACCTTAAATATAGAATACTCTGAATGCTTGATATTCTTCACTATTTACATTTTTCCAGTTTCTTCATTAATCAAAATACTCCCTCACCTATTTCTTCCATAAAGCTGACCAGTTGCACGTTGTACAGTGAAAGCAATGCTTAATACAGAAAGATTAGCAAGTGTTTCTGACTAAATTTACCATATTTGTTGAATTCTTCTTCTGGATTTGTTAAAACTCTGCAGCTGGGATTTATCCTTAATGATAAGCCAAATAACCCCACTTTGCAGCATGCACTGCATCAACATGTTTTAAGCAGGTGTGGGAAAATTCAGCAAAGCACTGATGACTCCTAAAAGTGCTAACAGAACCTCAATTCATGCTGAAAGATGTAATGCCAATTCAATACATAGAGAGAATTTTTGTAATTCTGTCTGGGTCATCCTGTCTCCTTTAGAGGCCGACCACAAACCAAACTAAACCAGAATCAGATCAAGAAATCAAATAGGGTGGACTTGTTTCATTTTATATTATTTAGAAATTTAAGGGAAACTATATCATTTCTGTACATGCAGCAGCAATCTTAGGATACCACAAACTTCTCTATCGGATATGAGAAACAGCCTTTCTTGTCAGGGAAATCCAAATGCTGTTTTCTTGAGCGACTCAAAGGAAGGATATGGCCATTGCATCTTTAGTCACTCTCCAAGGTCAACCAACAGGAATGGACTCTTTTATGTAAAAAGTCTAGATACTCAGCTTCATAAGCATGGCACTGCAACAGGCTAATCCAGGAGAGGAAATGCTTCCTCTCCATCTTTATTCTCAACCAGCTTTGACTCATAACATGACTACAGAGAAATAAGACCATAGTTTTCATAAATGATTCTGTAGGAGCTAAGGATGCTTTTACTATTAGATATGAACTGCTTGTGGTAGCCCTAATTGAAAGAAAGTGCACTCTCTGAAGCTCAGTCCTTAATATAGCTTCAGCTGGGTAACAAAAATCAAAACACCAAATCATTTAACAACTTTGAGAAGTTTGCCTCAATTAGTATTTTTGTGCTCTAGCTGTCCTCTTTTGTAATGACTTATGAATCCTTTTGAAAATATTATACAATATCCAAATTCTATTAAAATAACTATGTTCTGCTTGGTTTATAGACACAGACCTGTATGTTCTACACAAAGGGAGAACACATCTGATTTATATGGCGTATTTCCCATGACATGTGAAAACTGCTGTTGAAATCTATGGCAAATAAAAGCGTGCAAATAATCTGTATACAAGCAAGCACACAAGTTTCACTGAAGTTACTCACAGTGGATGTTTTTAGACTGAGAAAGACATAAAGGAATATCCTGATTTTGTTTCATTATTTTTAAAGAAAGCAGTGATGATTTCCTTAATCCCACTCATACTAAATTATATTTTACAACTTGAACAGTTTTTAATAAGGTTCAGATCTGAGTTTTTAAATTAAGCTTTGACTCTCACTATCCACCACATTTAAAGACCATAAATAGTGATGCTTTGAAATAAAAGATTTAGAATCAGATTCAAGAAATATTTAGGCTTTTAAGCATAGCGTAAAATCAGTTGCAAGGATTGTAAAAAATAACTTAGGAACCAACACATTTTGGTAAATCTGGGCTATCTTTCAGATTTTCTGAGCACAGAAATAAGGTCCCTTTCTGAGAGGCCACAAACTGATAATGTCGGGAAAGTAAATCACTGATGACTTAAAATCCTTTATTTTGTTATTTCTGGATAAAAATTATAATGAAGACATACAAATAATATGCTATTTTTGTTACAAACTAGTACCAAGTTGAAAATAACCTTTCAGGGAGAAACTACAGTTAAAGGAAAGTTCTTAAGAAAGGAAGGAAAAGGAAGAGGGAAAAGAGAAAGCAACCGTGAATGTGGGAAAATAATGGAAGAAAATGCTATTATGATTTAGGAGAACTGCTTATGTTCATCTACATCTGAATCCTTATCCAGATACATCAAAAATCAATGATAATAATAGTAACACGACCATGTGGAAAAATTCCTTGACTGCACTATAGCACTGCAGCATCGGAATGGGGATTGAAAATCAACATTGAAATCAACATCTTTCCAAGATTTGGAAATTTTAAATTAAGTTGCAGAAACAGTGAAGGTCTGAGGTTTATTAGCAGACTGATCTACAAAGTGTGGTGTTTCCCTTAAGTGCAAATCAAATACTGGCTGTGATATAGGAATAAGCTCTTCAGAACTGTTAAAAAAAAGAGGTAAAAAAGAATGGGAAACTCTACAGAGTTGTAATACATTGTGCATAAGAATGAGTACATGTAAAAAACACCCAGCGTTCCTCATGTGACTAATTCAGTATCTGTTCTTGATCTTACACTCCAGTATAACTGTGAGTAATTTACATTATTTGGTGGTATAAAGAGTTTGGAGAAGAAATAAATTCCATACCAGAGTATCCAGATTTCCATTTCATCTGGTTACATGCAGACAAGCATCCTACTTACAAACACAGATGTACTGGTGTTATATAGGTGCATGCACACTTGCATTCCTACAATAAGATGATTACTATATATATATGGATATCTATATACTTACACAGAAAACATGCAGTCACTTCCAATTTTAAGACACTGAGATTTTCAGGTACTTACTGTCCACATGGAGGATATTACTAACATACCATGCATGGTTTCAGGTTGCTTCCTTCTCAAAATAGTCTGATCCTTACCAAAGGACATCTTTGACATTCCCAGTACAAATCTGATGGGGAGCAACCATTGGATAGAAACATAAAATTCTAGCACTTGCATTCACTTGCTATACAACTTTACATAAAGTAGTTACTCTGTGTGTTTATGATGCATCAAACTATTTCAGCATGTGCTTAAATGACCTGTCCTTGTCAGCTGCAAGGAGTGATGATGCCATTTACAGACTTAACTCTTACGTTATTGTGAAGATCTCAGTAACACTCGTGTGGAGAGGGGAAGTTTTTAGAGCAGCTACAGCACTGTAATCACTATGACCAATAAACTTTCCTTAGAACAACGATAAACTTTTTCTATGATCCGTGTCAATCTGCCTGGCTGCAACAGGCTTGAGAACTTTACACTTAGTGAGCGCCTTCCCCTCATGGTGTGTGTCCCACTCAGCCCTAATCTCCATACTCTCCACAGTCTGCCTAGGCATGTCATTGTCTCATTTGCACTGGTATATCCTCTTTTCTTTCCAAAAGAAACTAGGGCAGGTGAGAGCAAGGAACAATGAGAGTGCAGATCACAGAGACTGGGGATGTTTAGCTAGCTGCATCTGTAAGCTGTGAATGTCCCTGGGTTGCAGAGAACAGACTCTTAGAGATCAGACATAAAGAGCAGGAGACGAGGCAGCAATAGACCAGAGCCTGGAACATGTCATTCCTCCTCTACAGTGAGGAAAGAAGGGCTCAGTGATGAGTAGGTATTCAAGGACAAGAAACTCATTTATTGTGACCTTAGGGAAATTGTTCTTTGTCCCTGTGAAATGGGGATAACTGTCCTTAAGTGGTTTGCAAGATGAGGTTTATGATTTTATCCATTGCTTCGATGCAATGATAATAGATGCATTAAAGCATCTTAGGCAAAATGGAGCTGTATTTTCCAATTCAGTTTATGCAAAAAAGGTTAACATCGGTACAAATGAAAAGCCAAACTTATTTCTAAATTTTGTATGAGTTAAAGTAATTACTACTTGTGACAAAAATTAAATAGATTGCTGTGATTACTAAGGGCATACTGCAATACCAGAATGGACACTTCCTTCCTTATTTCAAAGAGAAAAGCAAGGTCACTTTCAGCATTTATGCCCAGGCATTAGCCTTCTCTTGCGGAGAACCAGTTCTAAGAAAACACAGAACTTTGGCAGAAAGTGCCAAATTACTTAGAGACAAGTGAAACTGCTATCTTTTTGATGCAGGTATCTAGTCAGAAACCTGCCTACTGCCCTCCTCCTAGACCAGAACAGAGTCCTTGAAGTGATTTTATGCAAGTAGCTTACAACAGCTTTTAGATGGATATGATTTAATAACTTTGAGAAAAGGCTTTTAGCAATTCAGATCTCAATGGTCGTATTTTGGTCATACATGAAAATGGTCTAATAATCATGTTTCAATAAATACCTCTTACAGCACAATTTACTGTCCTTGTCTCAGTTTCCTCTCAACATACAGATGACAGATTCTGAAAAGGATCAAATATTATAAAGTCTTCCAAAGGACACCTTGTACAAAGGATGAGATACTGAAAGTAAAGAAAATTAATTTTGATTTTAGCAGTGTGCATTTAAGACATTAATAACAAAGGCTAAAACAGCAACAGGAAACTTTTCCAAACTGGTTATGATTAGCTGTTCTAATTCTGCATACTGACCCAAGGAATTTGAACACCCATTGAAACCAAGGCTCTTCCTTTACGCAAGGAGACATAAAACATAATCCCATAGATTTTAAGGCAAGTAACTTCCAAGGGATTTGCTAGAGCGATTTATTTGCAACAGGTTTGCTGCGATAATAACTTTTCACTACAAGTACACAATGTTTGTCTTTCACGAAATAGTTCCACTTAATTTTCTATCAGAGGGCCACCAATCCTTCGTGCCAGAATTTCATAAAATTAATAAATCTACTTCCATAATCCTTGCTGCTTTTACTGACAAATGTAATAAACGACAGGATGCAAAACTCTGGAAGCCAACTGGGATTTATTTTCTTTTTTTTTCTTGACAAGCTTTACAGAGTAGCACTTCTGAGACATGCTCATGTGCTGTAAACCTAATCCTTAGCAATTTCCTCTTTTCCCAAATAACCCAAATATTTTATGAATAGTGAAGGATTTCCTTTATCGGACAACACTTTTTGTTTGTTTTGGGTTTTTTACCTATGTGAGTTCTTTCCAAGGAAATACACTTTGAAACAATCGGATGTTCTCAGATAGACTTGCACAAGATACACTCCTGTCCCGGTTTTAGAGACAAAATTTTTAGGAGGAGACGCTCTGGAGTGAGCAC